>JASAND010019995.1:0-12268 GCA_030248195.1 Trissonchulus latispiculum | reverse complement strand
AAACAAGACTAGATAGTTCTATATTTCAGGCAGTAACTCTCCACATGTATGCGATGGGATCTCCTTTTAAATTGTTTCACTTTCTAATGTATAATCTATTTATATCTTCTTCCAGCATTCCTTTACATTTCCCCCTCCTTCAGGGAAAGGCGGTTGCTCGGTAATGTCCGAACAATGTTACTTCTTGAGTGCTTCTTGGATGAACCATCAGGATAGACACAAGTAGCAGTAGACGGCTCAACGTCCTTGACAGTAAGAGGCCCCACCCAAGGAGAAGCAAGTTTTCCATGTGGACCAACACGCCTACTTCTATCATAGACGTAGACCTGATCCCCCTCCAGCAGAACTTTCGGCCTTGCTTTAACTCGATCATAGGCTTGCTTCCTGGCTAGTTGTTCAGACTTTAACTTGCGTCGTACTTCGTTCAGGATTCGGTCATCACGCACGAAGGCAATTTCCCTTGGGCTCTTGCCAGTAGAGGAGTGTGGCGCTGCAAGATAGGCCGAGACGGCGTCTTCGAGGAAATCATCCCATGCCAGAGGATCATCGCATGATTTCTTGGCCAGCACACCGACTAGGGTGCGGGCAAACCTTTCGGCGACGCCGTTTCCTTGTGGGTGGTTGGGAGTGGTCAAAGAATGGTTCATTCCGTAGCCGTGGCAGAATTTCTGGAACTTCTCTGAAGTGAAGCACCTGCCACGGTCAGAGAGAGCCTCTTAGGACTCCCAGCAACCATGATGTATTGCTTGATTCGGTTAATCACGGATTCCGACGAAGTGTCCTCCAAAATGTAGGCTTGCCCGAATTTGGAGAAGTGATCCACCACCACCAGGACGTACCTGTTGCCTTTTCGACTTCGTGGAAGAAACGTTATGTCGATTGCTACCAACTCACCAGGCTCGTCGACCCAGATTGGTTGAAGTTTAGGTACCGCCTTGCGCCCAGGACAGCGCTTCTTGCACACCTGACAAGAAGTCACGATGTTCTTTACCAAAACTGACATGCCCGGACAAAAGTACTTTTCTTTCAGAAGGCCATACACAGTTTTCCACCCAAAGTGGCCGCCCAGAGGACCCCCATGGACGTCTTCAACAAGTCTTTGTCGAAGCATTTGAGGAACGTATAGACGAAGGGACGAATCTTCTTCCTCCAGGTACCACAACGAACCAACTTGAACGAGCCCCATTGCTTTTAGGTCGTCCTCCGTAAGTTCTTCCGCCAGGGCCACGACCAGTTCGCTTTCATCCCAGTCGTGTCGAGGCAGTATTCGCAAAGAGCGCAGTCTGGACATTGCATCAGCCAGCTGATTTGTTGCACCGGATTTGTGGTGAACTTGGACATCCATTGGCCTAATCGTCTCAACCCACCTGGCTATCCTGGCATTAGGCGGATCATCCATCCACAACTTCATGATGGCTGTCAGCGGACGATGGTCTGTCCATACAACTATAGGTTTCTTTGATATAGGGAGAATCGTGCTGAACACTCGCAATGCCCAAACTACCGCTAAAGCCTCTTTCTCCACAGTTGAGTAGTTTTGTTCTGCACGATTAAGGGACTTAGACTGCAGGGACACCAGCCGGGTTACGTCTTTGGACTTCTGATATAGCGCCGCTCCCAGGGCATAACCACTCGCATCCGTCTCCAGAATAAATTGACTTTCCGGATCATTCTCTACCTGATGTTGGGCTACAGCACTAGCCAACGCCGTTTTTAGGGTTTCAAAAGCCTGTTGTTCCTTCTCATTCCAGACATAGGCCACGCCCTTTCTTGTTAGTCGGTTGAGAGGTTCGGACATGGCTGCGTAGTTTCGTATGAATCTTCGGCAATACCCCATAGCTCCAAGGAAAGTACGGAGTTGAGCCAGATCTTGAGGCGGCTTCCAGGCCATCAGTTTGTCTACACATTGCGGAGATGGGAAGATAACACCGTTCTCCAAGACCATACCCAAGAAAGGCACTCTCTTTGCTGCAAAGATGCACTTGCTCAGCTTTATTCCCAAATGACTTTTCCTCAGCCGCGCCAATACTTGTCGCAGATGCAGTATATGATCTTCTAAGGATTGGCTAGCCACTATAATGTCGTCTATGTAGACACCAGCAAACGGAAGCCCCTCCAGTACCGAAGAGGTGTACCTCTGAAATGTAGCTCCGGCGTTGGTAAGTCCAAAGGGCATCACCAAGAACTCGTATAGGCCTGACGTAGTAGCAAAGGCCGTTTTTGGAATGGCTTCTTCATCCAACGGAATTTGCCAATACCCGGACATGCAGTCCAAGGTCGTGAAGTACTTGGCGTTCCTTCCTATTCGCAGCAAATCTTCTACCCGCGGCATCGGAAAAGCATCCTTCACGGTTATTCCGTTAACCTTGCGGTAGTCTATACAAAACCGGATGGTTCCGTCCTTCTTCACCACTAGAACCACTGGACTTGCCCATGGAGATTTGGACTTCCTAATAACCCCTTCTTGCAACATCTTTTCAACCTCGTCTTTCTCGACGCGCTGAGCATGCTCTGAAAGTCTTCTTGGCTTCTGCTTGATAGGCTCGCCTACAGTATCGATGCTGTGCTTCACGCCCCTAGCACCGCCAACCACATCGGCTCTACGAGAGCAAACGACATCTGCAAACTCAGTTAAGAGTTTGATTAGCACTTTACGTTGCTCTTCTGTCAGATCCGGTGTTTGGTCATCGGCAAGACTCAAGCTAGCTTCTTTGCGACCAGTAGAACCCGTTGTGTCGGTGCTCCCTCCAGTGACACACATCACTTTGTGCCCCACATGAGCAGGTAGGGCGCGCAATTGCCGAAGGTCAGTGACTGTGCCCAGGACGGCACCCTTCAACAGCTTGCACGTACCACCCGGACAGGGTAAGGACACTATGCCATTGCACACCCGAACCACCCCAGCGGATACCACCAATGACAAAGCTCCTACAGGCTCAAACAACAGATCACGGTCTTCACCCGGAACGGCAACCACCAATCTCTGGTTCCTGCGCTTCCCTTTAACCTCTACTAGTTTTGCTTCACTTTCAGTAGAAGTCATTTCCAGAATGTCTGGATCGGAAGCGGAAGTTTCTTTTGTTTTCTTACTGCCAGGTTCGAAAATGTCTGCTGTTCCTGGACCATTCTGTTGTGTACTTTTCCCGGCGTCGACGTGCCAGATCAAACTGGCTATCCCTAGGCGTGCTGCGGCATCCCTGGACAATAGGACCTCATTACCTTCGTTTGCAGCCGTATCCCCTACAACCGCAAAGGAAATTGGACCTGCAGTACCATCATTCACTGATGTGTCCACCGTCACGGTGCGCAAATCCATAGCTGGGCCCCACGGTCCCGTCGCCCTAACGGTCCCATGACCATCCTCAGCAATGCCTTCTTCGCAAAGTCTCTTTGCCAATGAAGATGGGTTGCAGTTTAGGTCAGCACCGGTATCCACAATGACATCGCCTGTGTAGCGGATATTTCCAAATCTAAGGCAGGCCCCAACGTCGGACAGTTTTGGCCTTCCTACTAAACGTTCAGTCTTGTAATCGGGACACGGCTGTAACTTAGCCGCAGACACATGGTTAGACCGTTTAGATTCACTTTTATCTTTATTGGGTTTGTCTTTTGTTTTGCAGTCGAAAGCGTAGTGGCCTTTCTTGTTACACTTAAAACAGGTGACATCTTTACTGTTTTGTCTTTGCCCCGCCGAAAATTTGCCACCCTGCTTATCTTGCTCCTTACCCTTCGGTAGGTGTAGAAGCTTTAACAAGATCTCTTGCCTGCTTTACTGCTTGTTCTTTAGTTACGTTCCGTCTTTTTACTTACTCCGCATAAGGACATGTCTTGCTGGTCTTTTCCTAACGATGAAATAATTTTCTCTTTTAACTCTGGTTGTAAACCATTTAACCAAACTGCTTTGGCTAGAAACTGTGCATCACCCACTCTACCAAAACCCCTTCTCCAACGCTGTAAGTATGTCGCCACTGACTCACCCTTGTACTGATGTAAGTCCAACAACTTTAGGGCAGCAGCCGTAGGAGTTATCATCGGCGTGACCAGAGGTTTAAGGTATACGGCACTGTTAAAATCGTTCCTGAGTTCTGGTGCAAGAGAACGTAGACTGTCTCTGGCAACACCCTCTATAACCCGGTCCATAACATCCAAAGGGGGCTGACCACTTCGCGCGGCGTAGTCCCGAATCTGATTAACCCAATCGTCAAATTCAATACCATCGGTTTTCTCATCCGCATGAAAGGACCGAGGCAGAGGAATAGTCACCGTTAAATGGGGAGGGTGGACATGGTCACCAGGTTGGGCTCGATTTTGGACCAATTGGGCTAATAAGGTCTGTTGTTGCTAATAAGATCTTGTATTTTGAGCATGAAAAAATTGTAGATGGAGGTTTTCAAACTTACTGAATCTTATTAAAGCAACTTTATTTAGATTTACCTAAGCTGTTACCTTATATATTATTGATCAATTATCGATTACTGATCAGTTCGTGTTCACAACATTGAAATAAACTTTCGAAATTGAAAATTTTGACATAAATGTTTTTCAACTTGCTGAATCTAGCTAAAATAACTTTGCTCAGCTTGTTCCATGTTGTGATCATGGTATGATTGATCAGTTATCGATTTCTGATCAGTTTGTTATTGCAAACTTTATCTTGTATTTTGAGCATGAAAAATTGTAGATAGAGGTTTTCAAACTTACTGAATCTTATTAAAGCAACTTTATTTAGATTTACCTAAGCTGTTATCTTATATATTATTGATCAATTATCGATTGTTGATCAGTTCTAGCATACGTAGTTATAAAATTATTATGTATGCGAATAACATCTATTAATGTGTAATGAAATAGTACAGAACGTGGATTCATATATTTGTAACCACTTACCGTATCGTGTAGCTTGAGTAGTATAGATGACCAATGACGACCACTTAGCACTTAAGAGTGTGCTATGTTCTTAATGAAGGGACGATCAGTTGACACTGAAGGGACGACCAGTTAACACTTAAGAGCGTGCTATGTTCTTAATACAACAGCATCTCTCAAGTATTAATTGGTCGCCCTTAAGAGGGCGGTTGGGGTAAAATGACGACCGTATGATATAATTAATCGTGGTCAGGATACGCAGTCTTGATAATCCAGTCCTGACCGACCTGTTTCGTAACAACCCGTACTGTATGAGTGAGTTCTCCGGTTAATCCGAAGGTTCCCACAACGAATGGAAAGCGCCGAAAGAAATACTTCCGTTTTTCTTTCCTTCCACGCTCGTCCCTGCCCATTATTACTCTGGTCTTCTGCGGCTGTTGGAACGTTTGCGTAATAGTTTCAACCGCAGTCTGTTTATCATTGAAAACGGAAATTCTAGAACCGGGAGGTACAGGAGGGAGATGTTTCTTAAATAAATGGGATCCTGTAAATAACGCTGCCATTATGCAGAGGAAGCTATAAAACGCTCAGTGATGTCAGAAATTTAAACCTCAACTTGATTTATTACTCAACTTTAAACAATGAGTCGCTTCCTTTGAGTCTTGAGGCAGGTGTTTTCAAATTAAACTCAGAGGGTGCCCTACTTTTGCACCTGCTTTTTAACGATTGCAATTGAATTTTGAATTTAAAAAAAGGAACTTTTAAAGTCTACGGAATAGCAAAAATTTACGCAAAGTCGTGTAAACTACTTTGTATGTAAAATTATTGAGTTCTATTAATGATTTATTAATTAATCGATTATAATAAAGTTAGCTTTGTTTACTTAAGTATTAAATCACTTTTACTTTCACGTTTGTCATCACTGAAATAATTCCCACTCATTAACATAAATTTATTCTCGAAAGGCTTTATTGTTTGAGCAAGCATTACAATTAAAGTATAACTCAGAGGATGCCCTACTTTCGCACCTGCTCTTTTTAACAAACGATTTTTGGAGTTTGAATTTAATAAAAGGAGCTTTTGAAGTCTTCAAGTTACAAACAAAGTTACTCAAAGGTGTGTAAACTACTTTGTATGTAAAGTATTAAGTTATACTATTGATTAAATAATTAATTAATCGATAAGGTTAAGTTTATTGACTAAATTTATTACATCACTTTTACTTTCATATTCTGTTTTTTATCTGTCATATCACAAATAATTTCCATTCATTAACTTAAATTTATTCTCGGAAGGCTTTATTGTTTGAGCAGACACTACAATTAAGATTAAACTCAGAGGATGCCCTACTTTTGCACCTACTCTTTTTAACAATAACAATTTGAATTTTGAAATTAATAAAAGGAGCTTTTGAAGTCTACGGATTACGAACAAAGTTACGCAAAGGTGTGTAAATTACTTTGTATGTAAAATTGAGTTCTATTAATGATTTATTAATTAATCGATTATAATAAAGTTAGCTTTGTTTACTTAAGTATTAAATCACTTTTACTTTCACTTTTGTCATCACTGAAATAATTCCCACTCATTAACTTAAATTTATGCGCGAAAGGCTTTATTGCTTTAGCAAACACTACAATTAAAATTTAACTCAGAGGATGTCCCCCTTTCGCGCCTCTCTGCTTTACAATCGTATTTTAAATTTTGAAATTTAATAAAAGGAGCTAAAGTCTGTAGATTAGAAACAAAGTTGCATAAAGGTAACTTACTTACTAACTTGTAACTTACTTACGTTGTAACTTACTTTGTATATAAACTTATTGAGTTCCATTAGTGATTTATTAATTATTCGATTATAGTAAAGTTAATTATATTTAACTTTTGCTGTAATTTTTATGTCATCACTTAAATAATTCACACTCATTAATTGTTTATGATAGCATGCTTTGTTTGAGCAAACGCTACAATTAAATTTTATTCAAAAGATTCCAGACTTCTGCACCTGCTCTTTTTAACAATCGCAATTTAAATTTTGAAATTTAATAAAAGGAGCTGTTACAGTCTACAATTTCCAAACAAAATTACTCAAAGGTGTGTAAAATAGTTTGTATGTAAGATTATTGAGTTCTATTAGCCTTTATTAATTAATTAGCGATTATAATAAAGCTAACTTGATTTACCAAATTTATTAATCACTTTTACCTTCATTTTTCTGGCATCATTGAAATAATTCTCACTCATTAATAGTTTTTGCTCGTAATGCTTTACGTACTGTTTTAGCAAACACTACAACCGCGATGGTTTATAGCTGTAAAAAGTGCAATCGGAAGTTCAAGCACAAACAGAGCTGCGACCGACACCAGCTGACCCATGACGATGTGAAGTTCAGCTGTGATCTATGTGGAAAACCATTCACACGAGGGGACAACCTGAAGCGACACAAATCTAAGATGCATGGTGAAGAGTCCAACCAAGAGCCCACACCCATCGCCAATCCCATTCCCCAACCCGTACCTGACATAATGGTCGAACCCTACAGTCCTGGCAAGACCCGCTTCGAAATAAATTCCCCAATGCCCTCTCCCCCAAGGACTCCACAGCCTTCACCACTGAACAGCGACAACGAACAGGTACATACAGTTTTATTATTGCTTCAATGTTATCTGTCTGTAACATGCTTATTTCTATAATCACTGCGCATAAAGTTATACTTATAAGCTTTAATGATTGTTTTAGGACGATGAACCGATGGAAGTGGAGCAAGACATAGTGCCTCAACAAGAACATCAAACTTCGAAACTGAAGGAATGCCAACTTTGTCGGAAATCATTCACACGCAAGGAAAGCTTGAGAAGACATATGTCGGAGCGCCATGGACCGGAAGCGCAATTGAAATGTGATCAGTGCTCTGAGACATTCAACCGAAAAGAGAACCTGGATCGTCATAAGCTCACGAAGCATACAAAGAAAGTAAGTATACATTTATTCATCAGCTAATTGCTGTAATATTTTGTTATCTTTCACCAAACATTGACAGCGGTCTTACACATGATTAGATTTCCACATGTATAGAGTTACAACAACAGAAGAAATCCATACCATCTAATACCAGTAGTGTTATACAACCGATATATTCCAACATTTATAATTTCATCTTTATTTTAGGCTGTGATACGGTGCCCACAGTGCTACAAACAATTCAGTCGCAAAGATAAGCTTGACCGTCATGTTCTTGAGCACCACAGCGGTATCAAGCATGCATGTACCTTCTGCGATCAGGAATTCAACAGGGCCGAAAGTCTTGTTAATCATATTCACAGTGCTCACGGCCCCGGTCCTAGCCAAGGAAAGAGAAAACGTCATTCAACGGATGATCAATCGGCTAGCTCCAACAAACAGCGGAAGACTGCAGATCCTATCGAACACCCACAGACACTAGGCGAAAATGACCCTATGGAAGCGATCTACCGTCAAAACTGGCAACATATCAGGACGCATCATGACAGAACCGAGGCGCCTAATCTTCTGGACAGACACAATTTCAGACTACAACACATGAACTTGGAGGAGATCAAGGAATATCTGGAAGAGACCTTTAAGGAACAGAAGTGTACTGCAAAATGGATCATCTCCCTTGGTTATATTCTTCGCAATACCACCACTGGCGAGCTCTCCTATTACTACTCAAGCTACAACACCCAGGTCCTTGAAGGTCCAAAAACAGTGGGAAATCGTGCGGACTTTGACAACCTTTTGGAACAACTAGACATGTCTGACCTGTTAGAATGGGCGAAGCAGCAACGGACCAGTACGAAGTTCACAGTCGAACGAATTACGAACCTTTCAGTTACCATTCATCGCCTCAATGATGTCCCAATTGGCGCGCCGATCGAACTTCCCGATTTCATCAAGAACAATAAAGCCATCAAATCTATGACGCAGGGTACACACGGTCCCCATAATGATAAGAAATGTTTCTTCAGATGCTTAGCCGCTCATAAAGACGCTGGCGAACGAAATCTGGAAAATGAATCGGATGAACTGTATCGTAGATGGTGCCAACGTATCGAATTCCAAGGGAGAGACAGCGAATTTGAAGGAGTTCAAGTCGATGACATTCCTAGACTTGAACGACTGTTCAAAGTAAACGTTTTTGTTTACAACCTACGCAAGACGACTAACCATGAATCTGATGAAGAAAACAGCGACTCAGAACTAGACGATGTTGATATTGAGGGACATAGACCTCGACAACCCGTGTTGGCCGATTTGTTGGATCGAGCCAACAGTCCTCAACTGGACCCCTTCTACATGTATGATCAGCAGGAGGTGGATGAGCGGGACCTGGTTGATTGGGACGCCCCTATAGTGGAGCCGGCTCGGGAACGGAATCCTTTCATCGATGACGAGGCTGGTGAAGAGGGGGACGCGGGGGAAGTATTGGAGGAAGGTGAGGTAACTGATGGTGAGGATGAAGATGGAGAGGTGGAAGGAAGTGAGGGGGAAATAGAAGAGGGAGAAGTAGTTGATGAACTGGTAGTTGGTGGAGAGGTGGTAGACATGGACACCAAAGTTGGGCATGGTCAAGGGAATGCAGTGGTAGAGGGGGGAACTGATGAAGGGGTTGAGGAGGTAGAAGGTGGAAATGGTGATGAGGTGGTAGGCGTGGAGGTAGAAGGAAGAAATGAGGAAGATGGTGGAAATGGTGGTGATGAAGTGGTAGAGGACGCTGGTCACGAGGGGAACGGTGAACGGAATCGGATTCGGGTCCAGAGACGTTGGAGGCGCCCAAACGAGTTTGCCGAGCTCATCTACAGATCAGAATCTTCCTTCGACAACAACATGTACCTGAACCTGTATGAAGACCACTTCTCCCTTATCACTGACATTCAGCAGTACTGTAAGGCGTGGCGGTGCCTAAAATGCGATAAGTTCTTTTATCGCCGGAATGATCACACCCGCCATGAACCAATCTGCAATGGTGGTGCCCCAAAGCGGATTTACCCTGGCGGCGGATGGGGCAAGACGAAAACTATTCATCAACTGCTCAGGGAAGAAGGGCTTGAGGTGCCTGAACACGTTTACTGTTTTCGGTGCACCTTCGACTTCGAAGCCTATTTCGAGCAACTGGACGAATCGTCGCCATCTGGGAAACTGAAGCTTACTAAACGCTTGGTGCCAGCTTCGGTAAGCGTCGCTTCTAATGTGCCCGGCCATGAAGCACCGCGATGTTTCCTCAGCAACGGGGACCCCATGGCGCTCGTCAAAGACCTCTTCAACCACATTGAACCCATAAGTACTGCTGCAAGAAACATCATGATGCAGTACTACGGCACCATCTACGATACGGTGAAGCGGAAAGCGGATCAACATCAGGAACTCAAACAACAGGTGAAGGAGAACAGGAAAAATGGTGTTCAGAACAACGACTTGGAAGACAGGGCTGCAGAGTCAAGACGATGGGTCAAGCTATTTGGTAGACTTGACCGGTACATCAGTCAGCTGCCCGTCATTGGCTTCAACTCTGCCAAATTCGACCTGAACCTCGTGAAGCAGTACTTTGTTCCCCACCTGGTGCGCAGCAAAACTAAGATTCACTATGCCATTAAGAAAGGTCATGCGTATCTCGCCATCAGTACGCCGTCGATGGTCTTCCTTGACATGAGCAACTACTTGGCTGCCGGCACCAGTTACGAAGGCTTCCTCAAATCTTTTCAAGTGGAACAACAGAAGGGAAAGTTTCCATACGAATGGTTTACTTCCCTACAGAAACTGGAGGAGGAACAGCTACCACCAAAGGAAGCTTTCTACTCGGAGCTGAAGCAGACTGGAATATCAGACGAAGATTATGAAGAAGTCGACAAACTGTCTCTCCGCTGTTCGTATGCCACTACCCCGTTGTTCTTGACCATGAAGCCCCGATTGACTCCACCCTTCTTGACCTTCTCCTGCAGCACCTCCCAAAACATTTCCCTTGTGACGTTGTTCTTTTTTGACAGCCCTTTGGTAGAACATTTGGGCTTTGCGTTGGGGGCATTTTTCCATCCGAAATACGTTTTGCTGCAGAGGGCTATCATTCCATCTCCCTTCCACTCCTCCTTGAACAGCCCTGGGGTTCTTTGGTCGAATTCAGAGAGAGCTAAGAAATTGCCAGAGAGTCGAAGGTACTCCGGGTAGCTACCGCTTTTGAATGATGTATCAGTTAAGCTAGTCCCGGTCATGGCAAAGTACATGGAATCGGTATCCATTTGAATCAGTTGGAAATGATTCGGGACTACTTTTGCCAAGAAGTCGTAGTAGAACTCCAACATCCGCTTCTTCGCGTGGGAATAGACAAAGAAAGCGATCAAATTCGGGAGGTTGAAGATGACCTCTTTCTTTGCCATCGTCACTTCATAGACTCCATTGGCAATTTCCTCTTTTCCACGAAAGCGGCCTTCGTTGGTAAGCTTTGCTGCTTCCCGCTGGTTCGCGAAAAGCAAATCTTCGTGCTTTTCAACGTCCATGCAGCACTTGCCATAGTACGAGTTTCCTAGCAATTTCCAAAGCTCTCCCTTCATTTTCATGGCTGGGTCTCTGTCAGCATTTCGTCTGTGCTGGGCGATCTCGTCTTTCAGGTGACTGAAGACGTTCCTCCCAGCTTCGAACTCGATAGCCTGGTAAACTCGGGTCACCACCAGCCCCAAGTCTAGGTAGTACTTCAGGAGGGGCGTGGCAAGAATGACCTTCTCTCCAAAGTAACTAGAAATTAATGCGCGCCGAGGTTTCTTAAGCAGGCCGTTTTCTTCTGCGTATGCGCGCATGGTTGGGCCAATATCCTCCAATCCAATCTCGGTATTTTTGAAGATGGGTGGGAACTCCTCAAACTGCTTTCGCAGCTGTGCATTCCAGTTTGGGACCTGTATGTCTACCTCCAACAAGCCAAAGAAGTCCCCGTCCTGAACACTGGCAATGATGTCTCCAGTTGATTTTGTTGCCTGCTTCTGCCTTTTCTGCCTGCTCCATTTTTTGTATTCATCGTGCTGCAGTTCACGATAGTACTTGACATGAAATTCGCACTCGTACATTCGTATATACTCAACATTCAGAGATGTTAAGTAGTCCTCCATTTTGGCAGTGCGTTCAGCTCGCTCACGCTTCAAGTTCGGGTCCATGGTTGTAGTAAGATCACAGTCATGTCCATGAAAGTAACAACCATGGAACTGCAGGACAACTGGCTTGTTGAAGAGGGCACAATGAGGGATGTATCCGTCCACTCGATACACCGATTTCCCGTTGTAGAATGCCTTTTGCCCTCCGTTGAAGGCATGTTGAATCCGAATTTCCTCATCAAGACCGAGATTCATTGATGTGCGCATACGCAGTTCGGCCGCTTGAAGGTACAGAAAATACAGTTCCTTTC
>JASAND010019994.1:0-66359 GCA_030248195.1 Trissonchulus latispiculum | reverse complement strand
ATCTTAGGATTAACATTAGAGTCCACATTGGAACGTTTTCCCATGAAATAACCTGACTGGTTGCGTAATCGAATACACCTACTGTGGGCTGAACCTTTTCTTCTAAACTGCTGTGATGAATAGATATATCTTTGATTAGTGTTAATCGGGCTCTGATTAACTGGTAATTAGTTTTTTATAGTTACTGTTACATTCCTTCATTAGTTGGTAATTTCCCTATGCGATTCCATCAATTTGAAAAAATTATCTCATTCGATATTTAACCGTCACAGTTAAGGCATATCAGTATCGGCCTAAATAGCTCAACTTTGTGTGCTGTAACGTACCGCCCCTGTGCTGTAGCAAGTTCTAGGCACTTAAATTTTGTTGCAGCAACAGTAATATATATACGCCGCTTTTAGATCCCACCCCCGGTATGGAAAAGTAGGAGTGAATTCCGGTTCCCATTTTTAGTTTGTAATAACAAATTTGTTTTTTCATGTTTAAAGACTCTTGTAGGCATCCTAATTTGTTCAGTCACCGAAGAAGTAGGCTTTCTCAAACTTCTAGTTGCAAGGGTTTGGTCTTGGCACAGCGTCATTCAATCATTTGTCGTAAACTTATTCTCAGGGGGTAGTAGTTAAGCACCTATGACTTTCCAAACCTTTCATTCAATTTTTGGCAAACTAAGAGCTTATGTTCTATTCTTACTTCCTTCCATCTATATCTTAAACCAAATAAAATTTGATTAAGTTAACTCATCAATGCCTCGAACATCACTTCCTTGTAACCAGTCAACCTCCAATGTTACTGGTAGGTCTGTACCGGTATACTTTAGTCCATACATAATTGTCCCCTTTAGTGTACTAATACACAACTCCCACTGAAATGGTTATATTTGTCCTGGTGGCAGCGTACAGCAGGTCACCAACAATGGCCTGATAAGCTGATTTCTTTGCATCGTCCAGACTTTCCTCGGACGGAAGTAGCTTTCTCAGTTTTAGGCCAGGATCCATAGAAATGGCTGCAGGTTTGCAGTCCGTCATACTGTGTTTCTCCAGAAGCTTCATCAGATAACATTTCGGACAAAGCTTTAAAGGTCAGGCATTTTGGTCATGAATGATCTCAATGTCGAGATAGTAGTGAACAGAACCCAATTCTTTCATCTTGAGTCTTTCTCTCAGCAATCCCTTAGTTTCCATCATTAACTCTTCACTCTTCGTTGCGATCAGAAGGTCATCAGTAGTATATGGTCATAAAATGGAGGCTTATTGGGGGGGGGGTTATGGGGTTGTGGAGGAAAGTTGGGGGGAGGTTGTGGCGGAAAATTGGGGGGAGGTTGTGGAGGAAAATTGGGGGGAGGTTTTCTGGGTTGTGGAGTTGGGGGGAGGTTTTCTGGGTTGTGGAGTTGGGGGAGGTTTTAGAGGTTGTGGAGGAGGTGACCGGAACCATGGTCGACCCAAGGTCAAATTTCAAAGTTGACCCTTTTCGCCCGGAAAACTTTATCTAGGGTGTTTTCGGGGTCGGGAAATTCAAAAATGACCTTAGTTTTGCTCTGCTGATTAACCTCCGTGCAGATCCATGTCCGGAACCATAGTCGACCAAAGGTCAAATTTCAAAGTTGTCTATTTTCGCTAGAAAAACTTTATCTAGGGGTTTTCGTGGTCATAGATTCCAAAAATGACCGTAGGTTTGCTCTATTTCTTAACCTGCGTGCTGACTCTTGGCCGGAACCATGGATGACCATTGGTCAAATTTCAAAATTGTCATTTTTCGCTCGAAAAACTTTACCCAGGGGGTTTTTCAAGGTCGTAGAATTTGAAAATGGTCTCAGATCTTGGCCACAAAGTAACCTCCATGCTGTTAGGAACCAATACCCTGGAAAAACGCTGAGGTTTTTGGGGTCGTGAATTTGTCAATGATCCTAGAATTTGCAGGGTGCGACCACTAGTGATCGAGCATTTTGTCCCAACTCTTTAGTTTACGGTGGCACAATACTGTAAAGCGACAAATCAGTACGGCCCATACAGGCGGATGTCTTTTATTGAAGAAACAAAGACAATACTGTACAACAAAAATGCAACAACAACAACACTGCACAAAAATAATATAGTGCAACAAGACAACTGCACAAAATACTGTACAACAAAAAGACACGACAAGAATACACTGCACAAAATAATATGCAACAACATTACAACAACACTGTACAACATTACAACAACACTGTATGAGAAAGTTGAGTCAAATTATCTACTAGAGTCCAAACATGTTTGCAACAATTGTTCGGCACGGTGTCGAGAGCATTGTCGTCTGTGCTGAGATGAGATTTGGGTGTGAAACCAGCAGCATGGCAGCCCGTCAACATCCGAGATATCATCGAAAGTCGGGTAGCCCAAATGTTTACCACCATCATAGACAAGAATGTCCAGGTTGGCAAGCGCATGTTGTAGCCGATGATATTGTGTGGCTCCGTTTTTAATTACCACATCCACCCCATATTGATGAAGCACTCTGCACACTTTCTCCAAAATTAATGGAGCCGTTGCAATAATTGGAGTCGTACTGCCATTCCGAAATCTGTAGAATATCGCCTGTCGATGAATGGACATCAAATGAAATAGCGATGGAGGACGTGGTATATACGTTTCATGGACAGTATGTCCATTGGGTAGCAGCATTAATACCGTCATTTCCATTGTGACGTCATCCATCTTATGCAAGTCATTCGAAACTATCGTAACAAAACCAATAGTAACCATTGTAGTGCAAACGTTAAACTGGCAAACACTAGCGCTAAACACTGCCTCAGGACATAACGACACGACAAAACTTGTTTTTATTGATTATGCGTCACCACTTTAAACTAGATAAAACCGGTTATGCGTCATCATTTTCACTTTAAACTAGCTAAAACCGGTTATGAGTCATCATTGATTAACTACCTTCTTCGTTTAAACATTTGTAACGCCAACTGGCGGAAACCTCGGTTAGAGGCTTATTGATTGCCTTTTCTTAAGTAGAATCATTGATATAAGTGGCGTAGAGCTCAACCATGGGTTTCTTGTTGAGCATCATAGCAACTTCCCGTTTTGGGAAGTGCTCAACATCCGTCAATCCGATTGGTACCAAGCTACCGGTGCCAGTGTTGACAATCATTGACACTTTCCTCTTTTCATTTAGCAGTTGCTCCATTCTTCCGAGCCAGCTTTCGCTGTTCATCAGCACTCGATCATCAATTTGAATCCAAATCAAACCAAAGTTTGATTCTCTGTGTTCGTAGGCATAAATCATTGTGGTTGTTGTTTGTTGTCGAGTTGTTGCTCACAATATCCAAAGTGCCAATCCTTTATATTAATTTAGAAGTGACCAGCAAGAATTCGCTTGATTACAGTCAAATCATTGTGATCGGTGAATTTGACTTCTTCCATTTTGTCGTAAACATAGGTTAGTAGTCGATTCTCGTCATAGCAATATTCAATGCAGTGGTCCCAATCCAGGTAGTGACATCCAGATTTGTTCCGCTTGGTGCTGTCCGTTTCTCTACACAAATGCAATTTGCAATAAGTCAGTCGATGGTACAAACTTCGTCCTTTGTTTGGGTGAAGAGATAGTACAGTCTCATTGGACGTTGTGATTATTACATCTCGGTCGCACATGGTAACATTGAAATCATTAATGACGTAGTGAACGTCACAACCTGTCGCAAAGACTAATAGGTTGAGTGCTAGTGTCCAAATCATAGTGCAGTATTCTTGTGGTTATATCCTTAACACATTCCTCTGTCGTTACGTTCTTTTTATTAACACTTGGAAAAATGATGTCATTTCATGATTGTATATATTATTCCAACCATCGGTGACCACAATGAGTATAGATACAAAAAAACCTCACCCCCCTACAACAACAACAACGCCGCATCAACGCCGGCTCTGCCGAAAGGCAGCCTCCCGCCTTTAAGGTGGTGGTATCCTTTTGTGCAGTGCTTTTGTGGTTTTTTTGAAACGCTATAACTTTCGCAATTTTGGGAATTGCAAAGAGCTTTATACATCGTTTTAAAGCTTATTATCTGTAGATTCACATGAACTTACAGAACTGGCAAAATTAGCAAAAAATAGCAGAAATTTTCTGACATGCTGACATCTAACAGGAAGAATATAGACCAAACGTTTTTGAACATCGATTTCTCAAAACTGAAGAATCGGCCAAAAGTTCTTTTTGTACCATGATATGAAGGACATATGGGCCCAGGGACGTTTTTTTGGATTTGGCTCAGCAGGTCTTAACGGTCGAGAAAATCGGCCAAATGCACAGTAACACAAAATTTCTTAACTTCGCATTGAGTTTTCTTGCTACTCGATATGTTTTAGCACAAACCAAGAAAAACGTCCCTCCGCAGAAGTGCGAATTTCGATTCTGCCGAAAATCTCCGGAATCCGTCGAGTAGTTTTTGAGAAATCGATGTTCGAAACAAAATAATCGCAGTTTTGCCAAAATGGTTTTTCGGCCAAATCTCTAGCTGAAAGCAATAAAGTCCGGCTAATAGGCATTCATAAAATGTGCATTTGGACGATGTATCGATTGAATATAACTAAGCCAATTTTGTCCTAAGCATGTGGCGGTAATTTTGAAAAAACTAATTTCCTCGAAAATGGCCATTATTTGACCCCAAAAACAGTTTTTTGCTAATACTGACTTGGTGAGTCCCTCACCCACAGTCTCTGAGGATACCCTCGAAGTACCTCCCAAAAAATAAACAAGACTACCTGTCAGCTTTATAGTAAAACTGAATTTAATTATTATATAAACAAGACTACCTGTCAGCTTTATAGTAAAACTGAATTTAATTATAGCAGTAAGTTCAAGCAAAACAAGCATTAATTATAGTTAATATTTAATTAATTTACTAGGCACACTTGTGGTTACAGCAGGCACAACATCTGCATGACGAAAATTCAGCAATTACGTATAAAGAAAACGGAACCTTATTGAGAATGTTTGCAAGTTCAGTGCACATAGGACCAGGACTAGTAAAAAAGCCAAAAAAAGCGATAAAAGAAAGCATCCCCCTTCTGAATAAGCTTGTGAACACGACAACCAAGTCTTCTAAGAAGTCTAAATTCTGATTTAGCTGAATTGTACACTAAGGATCGACCGGAATCGCGGTTCCACTTTTTGGTTACCGTTTCGGTTCCGGGTTTTCAAAATTCACCGGAACCGAAGCCAATTTTAGCCTGTTACCGAAAGCAAAACTTTGTTAGAATTTACATAACGTTTTTTCAAACTTCTCTAAACTTTCTGAAAAATTTTGATTCTTTTGGAAACAGAATTTTATTTTCTCAAAAAATTTCTTCAGAGCGGAATTTTTCCTGCGGCGCTGTTGCAATCTCTAGCATATAACTCATATACTTAAAACTACAAAATGTGCTTTAGCAACGTTACACAACATAGCTAACAAGTTACAAAATTTCAAGTCAGTAATACATTAAAAGTTTGAAATTTATAATGGAAAATAATACTACAACTTTGCAGCAGTAGCTACAAACAAGCGAAAAATTGCTTTTCGAAAAAATGAAAATTTTTTCAAAAATTTCGGCTTTTAGCGTTAAGGAGCTGGTTCCGGTTTTTGGAAGTCAGTGGCGGCTCCGATATTTCGGATTTCCGATTCATCTCTAGTCATGTAAAGTAGGATATGTGACACACGTTCCTGTTATGCTCAATTTGCACCGTTTGTGCAATATATACGTACCTAAGTACACGGCAATAGAGTACGTAGAACTAGATGATAAAAAAGCAAGCACAACCTGAACCAAAACCTAAACTTAACCAAGCTCAGTTGAGCGAAACTTTTTGTATTTCTGATTTGGGAGTGTTGATGACACCTGATTTGAAATTTCATGAACATTGTGGTTATATAGTTTCATAAGCTTATCGTGTATTAGTTGCGCTCTTAAATAACTTTGTAACGAAAGATGTTCTTGTGCTTGTTAAACTGTATACTGCTTACGTACGTCCTATATTAGAATCTAATTCTGAAATTTGGAACCCTTGCTTTGTGTCTGACATTGATAATGTTGAGAGTGTTCAACGGTATTTTACACGCAGAATTATTTCACCCAGAGTTTTACCTTATGAAGAACGCTTAAGGTGCTGGTTTCCTTTTGTGCAGTGCTTTTGTGATGATTTTTTGAAACGCTATAACTTTCGCAATTTCGGGAGTTGCAAAGAGCTTTATACATCGTTTTAAAGCTTATTATCTGTAGATTCACATGAACTTACAGAACTGGCAAAATTAGCAAAAAATAGCAGAAATTTTCTGACATGCTGACATCTAACAGGATGAATATAGACCAAAAGTTTTTGAACATCGATTTCTCAAAACTGAAGAATCGGCCAAAAGTTCTTTTTGTGCCACGATATGAAGGACATATGGGCCGAGGGACGTTTTTTTGGATTTGGCTCAGCAGGTCTTAACGGTCGAGAAAATCGGCCAAATGCACAGTAACACGAAATTTCGCAACTTCGCATTGACTTTTCTTGCTACTCAATAAGTTTTAGCCCAAACCAAGAAAACCTTCCCTCAGGAGAAGTGCTTATTTCGATTCTGCCGAAAATCTCTGGAATCCGTCGAGTAGTTTTTGAGAAATCGATGTTCGAAACAAAATAATCGCTGTTTCGCCAAAATGGTTTTTCGGTAAAATCTCTAGCTGAAAGCAATAAAGTCCGGCTAATAGTCATTCATAAAATGTGCATTTGGACGATGTATCGATTGAGTATAACTAAGCCAATTTTGTCATAAATATGTGGCAGTAATTTTGAGAAAACTGAATCCTCGAAAATGGCCATTCTTTGACCCTAAAAACAGTTTTTTGCTTATACTGACTTGACCACTGGAGACAGCTCAAAGGTTGTAAGAGCAAAAATGTTCATTTTCGAGTCCTCTTTCCAGCCATACCAACCAATCCCGTGTCTTGTCTACCGACTGAAAGCTTAAGGCCAAAAACCCAAACTTTCTTATGTTCTGGCCTAAGAATACGGGACTGGTCCTAAAATGTTAAAGAGCACGGAAATAGGTTATTTCGTAAGTTTTAGCCCTTTGCGTAAAGGATTAAAGCCGTAGGAGTCAAAAATACCCGAAAGGAAACCAGCACCTTAAAGCTACACCGCATTTAGCCAGCCACAACGCGTGATTCTGGGAGACGGTCACGCTTGCCTTGCGGAAGGAGCTGGTAAAATGACGTTGCTTTGCAAGGTAAGCGGTAAAAGCAACAGGTTGCGTCTTGAAGAGGTTCTCTATGTCCCCGATTTAGCCTATAACTTTTTCTCCGTGCGGTCTGCAAACGCACGTGGGAGCACAGTGACATTCGACAGCAATGGGATGACACTTTTCGGCACCTTTGGAAAACCCCTGGCTGTCGGTGAGTAGGAGAACAAGAGTTGCGTTCTGAAGTGCGAAGTCTCGAAGGAAGATGGACTCAGCACGGTTGCCACTGCAAATACCGATATTAAAGTCTGGCACCACCGACTTGGTCACTGTTCCCCACAGCGAATGAAACTACTAGTCACTGGAGAACACGTCCGAGGACTGAAAATAAGTTGGAGTCAAGTTGATTCCAATATAGTCTGTGAAGGATGCGTTCAGGGAAAGCTAAAAAGAAAGCCTTATCCCAAGCTTCTGAAATGCCAGTCCAAAAAGCCGCTCGATCTGGTTCACACTGACGTTTGTGGGCCGATGTCGGTTCAGACACCCGGTGCCAAAGATACTTCATCACATTCATCGATGATTACTCCAGGTGCTGCATGATCTACTTTCTCCGAAACAAGCCCGAAGCTTTTCAAGCATTCAAGCAGTACCAAGTCCGGGTGGAGTACCAGCTTAGGAAGAAGATATAAGCTCTACGTACTGACAACGGCGGAGAGTACTGCTCCCAAGAGTTTGAGCAGTATCTGAAGCAAGAAGGAATTCGGCACCAGAAAACCGTTCCCCATTGGCCCGCTCAGAACGGTGTTGCCGAGAGGTGGAACGGCATCATTCAAACTATGAGCACCTGCATGCTTGTACACTCTGGCCTGCCGAAGAAATTCAGGGAGAAGCTGCTACGACTGCTGTCTATCTTCAGAATCGACTATTAGCGTCGATCGGGAAAACGCCTTTCGAGCGATGGGCCGGGAGAAAACCAAGCTTGGCACACATTACAGCATTCGGCTGTCTTGCCTACGCCCTGAAACCAGATACTGAACGAAAGAAGTTTTGCAGCAAAGGAAACAAGTGCGTGTACCTTGGTTACCCGGACGGTGTGAAAGGCTGCAAGCTGTATGACCTCGAGCGAAGAGTTGCCATTACTAGTCGAGATGTGTAATTTGATGAACGAACATTCCCGTGGAAAAGAGAAAAATCCGTTGTCATCGATCAAGAAAGAGACAGTGAACAAGAATCGGAAGAAGAGGACACTGCCCAAGAAGAAAAATTCTCAAGTAACAATAATGTAAAATAATGTCAAGTGAACACCAGGAGACAGAATTAGATTTCAGCGATTTTCCTGTACAGAGCTAGCTCATCATCTCTGCCATGCTGTGGCTGCCGAGGAATCTCCAAGAACGATTACGGAAGCACTTGGGAGACCTGACGGAAAATCTTTGAAAGAAGCAGAGCACTTGGGAGACCTGACGGAAAATCTTTGAAAGAAGCAGCCAACAAAGAATTCAACTCTCTCACAGAAATGGGTACGTGGGAGTTAACCAAGTTGCCCAAGGGACGGCAAGCTGTTGGCTGCAAATGGTTTTCTGTATAAAGAAGAAAGCAGACGGTACGATCGACAAGTACAAGGCTCGGCTCGTAGCGAAAGGTTTTTCGCAGAAGTACGGCGTGGACTTTACGGAAACTTTCGCTCCTGTAGTCAAGTCAACTTCCCTACGTGCACTCCTGGCGTTGGCTGTTCAGAAGAATTTAAAAATCCATCAGATGGATGTTACAACAGCTTATTTGAACGGAGATTTGGCGGAAGAAATCTACATGCAACAGCCCCCGGCTACATTATAATTGGGAAAGAAGATCTGGTTTGTCGTCTAAAGAAGTGCCTAGACGGACTGCGCCAATCTGGAAGATGCTGGAACCACAAGCTGGTCGAGTTTCTCAAGAGAAAAGCTTTTAACCAGTCCAGATTTGATCCATCTGTGATCTTCTGGAAAGAAGATCTGGTTTGTCGTCTAAAGAAGAGCCTATACGGACTGCGCCAATCTGGAAGATGCTGGAACCAAACGCTGGTCGAGTTTCTCAAGGGAAAAGGTTTTAAGCAGTCCAGATCTGATCCATCTGTGTTCTTCTGCCTGGATCCATTTACTCTCATCACGATCTACGTGGATGACTTGATATTGACGACGGAGACACAAGATGGCATGGAAATTCTAAAGAAGTTTCTCACCAGTGGATTCAACATGAATGACTTGGGACCACTGCATTACATTCTTGGAATTGAATTTGAAAGGAAAAATGAAGGATCACTACGCATGAGCCAACGAAAATATCTGGACAACATTCTCCAAAAATTCGGTCAAGCTAACTGTGGGTCTGTGGCTACGCCAGCAGATCCCAATGGCGTGCTGCGAAAGAAAGATGGCTCAAAACCAGCAGATCAGGAACAATGTCAGTCGATAATAGGAAGCCTACTTTTCCTGGCGCTGACAACCCGACCTGATATCCAGTTTTCGGTGGGAGTGTGCGCCAGATACTGTTCCCAACCCACAGAAGCACACATGACGGCGGCTCGGAGAATCCTAAAGTACTTAAAAGGGACATTAGATTTCAGATTTCGGCTTGGAATTTTGCCCCGATTAAGGAAAGCCAGTTGGCTATGCCGACGCCGGCTTTGCATGCGATGTGGATGACCGCAAATCCACCAGCAGTTACATCTTCTTATTCGGTGGGAGTGCTATCAGCTGGTACAGCGGTAGGTAGAAAAGCGTCAGCGTCAGCACAAGTGCTGCTGAGTACCTTACCCTAGGAACTGCTGTTCGTGAAGCACTTTACCTGCATCAGTTATTCCTAGAACTGGCGATCGACTTCACCCCGAACACCATCAACGAGGATAATCAAGCAGCGATTGCGATGTCCAAGAATCCGGTCTACCACTCTCAATAGAAGCACATCGAAACACTTCATCCGGGAGGAGGTTTCTAATGGGACTATAGTCTTAAATTACTGTGGTTCTCAGGACATGGTGGCGGACATTATGACCAAGCCACTGCCAAGACTTGCCTTCAATAAAATCTTACACCTGATTGGACTAAAGAAATAAAGCTCTCCCTCAGATGTAACATTGGTGGGAGATTTGTGAGAAATCGGGAATATAAAAATAAAACAGTTCTTGTCAGTTTTGAACCATAACTTTGCCATGCAATACATATGCTTTGTTGTATAAGCAGATTCCAAAATAGCGTCCAAGTCTTTGACACTAAGTGTATCTAAATTTGCCTTCCTGCTTTTGCCTAACGATCATCTTACCACTGTGCAGCGAGACAATTTCTGCATCGGCCTTGATCTATTTGCCATAACCATGTGCAGTGCTGATCTGGTAGGTAATGGTTATAGAAATAGAACAATTGAACATATCGATCTTATAAAGTCGCTTCATTAATAAAAATCATTACATTCATCATATATTGTAGATCTACGACTTCTAATAACTCGAGCTCCTGAATCATTGCTATTTATTTCAGCAGCAATAGTGTGCTAAAATCAATAAGATATGCCATAACCTAATGTAACGTTTTCATACGTAGTTTTTATTTGGCAGTCGGAATCCCATTCCGAGATGATTGTATTTTGCATTTTATTGGTAATTTCATATAAATCTCGTATCTCAAGCATGAGCAATTTCTCTTAGATATTGAGTACAACTGCTTAATGAATCAGAATACATAATGATATGATTACTACTTAATAGGCTAGTGATTGCAACGTTATGGACACTGAAGAAATTTTCTTTTGCTAGTAAAGTAGTAATATTGCAATATTGCATCAGACAGTTTCCTCAGAAATAATATCTAGTGACAAATACAGCGGCACACTGACATCGCATATAATTCAGTTATCAATTTAATAATTTAATAGTTTAATAATTTAGCTAACCAAGAAGAGCAAGCAAAACTAAAAATTAGGCATAAATGGGGCGTCATGAGCATACTAAAGTCTGACCAAAAAATCTTGGAACCGAACTGTGAGCGCCTGTCGTAAGTTAACCTTTGAAGTTAGTCTATACAAAGTATATATTATTAGAAACCTCAGGAGGAGGAGAATCCGGTAAAACCATCATATCCGATCTATATCCGGTTACCGGATCGGATATTCAGATTCGGAAAGAGAATGCTAATTAATTCATACTCTAGTATATTGGTCCTTGGCCCAAGACATTTCCGAAAATCTGGTCACATCCGGTCCATGTCCGGTAACCGGATGTCTCGTCACTAAAACTGTACAGCAAGGTGGATAGGTTGTACAGTTTCGCTGATTGAATTTTTGGATTCAGAGGGTCAACATTAGTCTGTATTCGCAATTTTGTCCAATTTGGACCAAAATTGCGTAATTTATAGTCGTATCCGGTTCGAAAAAACCGGAAAAATCGGTTTTTCCAGTCTGGTGCTCGGAATCGCGGATACAAAATGCTAGTTTTTGGCACAATGAATATTTGGCATGCTACTTTCATTTTACCGGTGTCAAAGTAATCGAATATCCGGCCGATTTTCGGTTCTGAGCTTTGAAATTTGAGATTTCATGGGCTATTATCTCAGTATCCGGTTGGTCCGGAAGTTAAATTATTTCATTAAAATGATATTTCGTCTATTCCTAACAAGCATCAACCTCAAATTACTTCATATCTGCTGTAATTTTTGAATGATAGAGTTTTGAAAATGGTTCAAAAATAACTTATATTGCATGCGGCAAAGCTAAACGCATGTGATCAAATCTCATGTCCGGTTTAACAATTAGACAAAACAAGCAAAATCACCCCACTTTTAAAACGCTATCATTCAAAAATTACAGCAGATATGAAGTAATTTGAGGTTGATGCTTTTTAGGGATAAATGAAATATCATTTTAATGAAATAATTTGACTTCCGGACCAACCGGATACTGAGAGAATAGCCCAAGAAATCTCAAATTTCAAAGCTCAGAACCGGAAATCGACCGGATGTTCGATTAATTTGACACCGGTAAAATGAAAGAAACCTCCCAAATATTCATTTTGCCAAAAACTAACATTTTCTGTAAGCGATTCCGAGCACCAGACCGGAAAAACCGATTTTTTTTCCGGTTTTTTTCGAACCGGATACGACCATAAATTACGCAATTTTGGTCCAAATTGGACAAAATTTTGTATACAGACTAATTTTGACCCGCTGAATCCAAAAATTTAATCAGCAAAACTGTACGACCTACCCATCCTGCTGTACAGTTTTTGTGACCTAGACATCCGGTTACCGGACATGGACGGATGTGACCAGATTTTCGGAAAATTTCTTGGGCCAAGGACCAATATACTAGAGTATGAATTAATTAGCATTCTCCTTCCGAATCTGAAGGGTTTTTATCGATTTGGCATCCGGTAACCGGATATAGACCGGATATGATGACTTTACCGGATTCTCCTCCTCCTGAGGTTTCTAAAAATATATACTTTATACAGACTAACTTCAAAGGTTAGCTCAGGACAAGCGCTCACAGCTCGATTACAAGATTTTTTGGTCAGACTTTAGTAGAGCAAAGCTTATTGGGAGCGAAGGAGGTGGCCGTCTTCTAAAACTCTGTACGCGTTTTAAATGAAAGCTTGTTACCTGCTAATTCTTAATAAATTTAATTTAATTTATAAAAATACAAATTCATGTTTTTGTAACCTCAAATCACCGATCAAATTGGAGTCAATGAAATTGTAGCTTTCCAGAAAATCTAAACTATATCTTTAGTAAAATGAGTTATCTAAAACTGAACAAATAAACTGTTAAACAAACCATGGATGAATTCTCTTTAGACTGTGCTTGATATGGAACTATCCAGTAGCTAGTGTGACTCATAATATCAAGGATTCTAAACATAATAGCTATGCTAAAATTGTTAAAAGTTGCTCAAAATGCAAATAGTTCTGAAAATAGTAATTTAATGCCTATTTCGAGTATGCCTGCATGCTTAAAGTCGAATATTCAACGTGTGCCAAGTGGAATTGTGCCTACTCTTTTGATGACGCCGCTCAGCAGCTTCAAAACTCAAAAGTGGAATTGTGTTTACTCACTTACGCCTCGTGGAATTATGCCTACTCCTTTTGTCTACTAAGTAGTATATAAGTCTTCGATTACGCAAACAAACTTCAAAGAAGTTAAAATTTAGTCTTATTTCAAAATGACAAAAATAAAAGATCACAGTCAAGTTTTTGAAAATTATAATGCTGTTTTAGCTTACGAAATTTTCGTAATTAATCAAACCTGAAAATTTGTCACGGAATCGTGCCCTCGCCGTTAATCCGGATCGATTTAACTTCTGGTTCAGTACGCTCCATTCAGTTACTGGAGATGAAGGATTTCAGCGACCTTGGAGAGTCTATATATAACATGGATGAAACCGAATTGCAAACCGTTGTCGAAACCAAAGCTGTTGTGGCTAAGAAAGGGTCTCGCAACGTATATACGTTGGCATCACAGGAAAGAGGCCAAACAGTGACGGTGATCGGAGCCTGCAATGCCGCCGGTCATTTCATTCCTCCTGCGGTTGTCCATAAAGGAAAAAGTCAACAACATTTGGCGAAAGCTGTCGGACCAGAAGATTACCCTCCTGGAACCATGATTACCTGCAGCGATACTGACTATGTGAATTCGGATATCATCAAAGAATGGTTTCATCACTTTGCCAACCACTGCAACCCATCGTCTGAAGAGAAAGTGTATCTAATAATCGATGGTCATCGTTCTCACCTCCACAACGAGTTGATAGTGTATGCCATGGAAAAGAACATTGAAATTTTGTGTCTGCCACAACATTCAACTCATCATTTGCAGCCACTCGATAAGTCCGTCTATAAGCCGCTAAAATCTTTCTGGAAAAAAGAAGTGCGCGAATTCTGCAGGAAAACTGCTGGAAAATCCATTGGACGAAGCGACTTTGGGTCGCTTTTCACAAAGGCCTGAAACAATGCTTGCAAAAGTGAAACCGCGATTTCTGGATTTCGTGCTACTGGGATCCATCCCTTTAATCCTGGCGCTTTGCCTGATGACATTTTCAACCCTTACTACCATCTATCTGCAAGTTCTAGTTCTGCTAATGCTAGTTCTGCCGAGACTGAGTCAGAAGCTGAGCTTCATTCAACTGAAGTCACCACGTCTTCACTTGTTCCGGAGGTTCCTGTTCCTCAGACAGTTGAGGTAGAACAAGTGATCAGCAATTTTCCTTGTGGATCTGAGTTTCAAGTGGTGCAAAACCTTGACCTGCCCAATTCTTGTTGCATTGTTTTGCAGGAAAATGCTGTATTCTTCCAGCAAACTGAGCCTGATGTTCCTGCCACTGATTTCGCCACCGCGCATACTATTGCGTCCTCTGGGCCCTGCATGCAACATGTGCAACTTGCCGAAGAAGGAACATTTGGAAATCCTTCTAATCCCGCCATTTCCTTAGCTGTGCTTGAGTCATCTTCTAATCCATCCATTACTTCGCCTGCACCTGTGCTCGAGTCGATGAAAGCCTTAACCCCAATTTCATTCGGACGCAATCGTTGCATTAGCCCTGAGCTTAGTAGTGGGCCGATTGTTTGCCCTGTGTCACCAGACGGCAACATCTTTGATGGTCTAGCTCCCGAAATCTTTAATAGAGGAGATACAGCAATCGTGGAAAAGCAGCAAAGACCCTATTTTGGTAAGGTTCAAATTGCTATGCACGGTAACAAGGGAAATTATATCCAACATCTCGGTAATGACTGCTACCAAGAGTACATAATGACAAGAGTGTGAAAGCAGGCAAGCTCTCTGTTATCAGCTCAAGGCACATGCTCTTAACGCTAACGGCTTTCCATCCACAAACGTGTGTTCACTGCGAACAACTTCGCCCGCTATCCTTGCATTCTAAAGCTCGAAGTAGACACTAGATAGATGCACGCAGGCGTTGTGTTTTAACAGGTGAAGATATGGCGAGTTAGCGCACAGAAACGTGTACTGCCTACACATTTGTTGGGGATCCCTAGGTACACGTTTGTGGGGAGGGGGTCACCCGATAGCGAACAGAGCATGCACCTGAAGCTGATAACTGCAACTTTCACTTGCTATTCTTGACTTACTCCTTTCCTTTCTTATGTTTCTGCTTGCGTGGAGCGTGCAAAACCATGGACACTGGAACTTCTATATTGCTTGATGAGCCGTTGCATCTGCCTCCGTTGCTCAGTGGGCAGAAAGTTGATAGATCGCGAAATGTCGTGGGTTCGAGTCCCACCGGAGGGCCGAAGTTTTTGTTCTTTGGTGGTACATGACTTTTTTGAATATGTTGTTTATTATTTTAGCTCACGTTACCGGACCTGTCCAAACAAGGGAAAATAAGCAGCAGAAAGGTGAAAAGAAAAAGGGAAAAGCCCGGTCCAAAGCCAGCGCGACTGCTGCGGCAGAGTCCCCTGCCTCTGAGTACAGATGCTGTGGTTGTGGAAAGTCTTGGTCTTATGATGAACAGAATAAAACTGGTTTAGTTTGGAGACGCTGTAGTTTATGCCAAACCTGGCAGCACGAAAAGCCTGCATATGGCGGTTATTCCGTCCAGATTAGTTTTCTTTGCAATTTGTGCAATGTTTGATGCATCATTGTAATTAGTGAATGTCATTTGGTGAAGTACAATTGTATTGTTTTTTCAATCAAACCGGTTATGTTGTTTTTTATTCTTTGTTTGTGGTTTGAACCCGTGTCTCAATTTTGATCCCAAGTTTTGTTATATATCGGTTTTGTTTCAGTTTGCAGTTTAAAGTAAAGATTTGTTGGCTCATATTGCATAGACTCTACCGTTAGGAAAGGCGTAATTACCTATGTCCCTTATTTGCCGAAACTGTCCCTTATTAGCCTGAGTGAGTACTGTCCTTAAATACCCGAAATTCATAAAAAATGCGATTTTAAGTAAATTTAAAATTATTTTGCAAGAACAAGTGAATAAAATAAGCATATGTTTAGGTCACTGTGCTGTGGGGAAATCACTGATTCAGATGATATAAACAAGTCCAAGAAAGAAGGAGGTAGGCGGGACTTAGAGAGTTTAGAACTAGAGACTTCTGTGAAATTCTGGTTAGCCGGATTTTTTGTCCCTTAATACCCCGTTTTACCCTATGCTTTCAGCTTTACGTTTAAGCCTTAACTGCACTGTGTTCACGAAACTTCGAAAAATGTTCACGAATCTTCGAAAATATTTACGAAACTTCGAAAAAACAAATTTCGAAGTCATACATAATTGCCTGAAACCCGCTAGAGCAAATTTGAAGCTTTCCCGAGAAAAACTTAAAAACTCGGTTTCAATGTTTTGTTTACACGGTTGCCATTTGCTAAAATTATTTAGAAATCCGGTGATAATTCCGTATACGCACACCTGCGTGTAAAATTTGCAAAACGTAACCAAATATGCTCAAATTTTGTATGGGTGTATTTTGACACATTTCTGATCGACCAGTATTAAAAAATTTTAATTTAAGAAAATTTAATTTTTATGTTTTGTAAGGGGGACCGAAAACTTTTTGTCCCGGGTTTTGCTGAAGAGCTGCATATGGGGGTTTTCGGGTCGCTGAGCAGGATTCCTAAATGCGTTTTTTTGATTAAGCTTTTGGTTAGCTTGCAGTAAGCTAAAGATATAAGATATAAGTCTGCTGAGAGCAAACGAGAAGCTTAATCGAGAAACGGATTTCAGATTCGTACTCAACGACCCAGAAATGTACACAGTTTTTGCAAAAGCATGACCAAATCTTTTCCAGCGATTGTGGAGCATTTACTATGCAAGCTAGAGGGTTGCCATTTGCCGACTTAGCCCACGTATTTTACACAACAATAGCCCGCGGTCCTTTTTTAGTTGCCCCGATCGCTACTTTCTAAATTGGTTGCTTGCCATAAAAACTTTTTGAAAAACCAAAATTGGTTTCACTGTATTCATTAAAAAGACAAAATGTTAAGCTGCATTTTGATATAATAATGGCTTCTTAACTCCAAGTAGTGAATGAGTAATAAGGGTTCCTTCGACCTTGATGTCTCCAAAAAGAATCACTACGTACTTTAAAAAATTAAATATTTTAAAATTTAAATCGTTTAGTGCAGATTAATCATAAATGTGTTAAAGATATCCATACAAAATTTGAGCTAATTTGGTTAACTTTTGCAAATTTTACATGCAAGATGCGTATACGGACTTATCACCAGAAATCCGCATTAGCACAGTAGCTGTGTCACCGCGATGAACAGTCGTTAAGAAAAAATGTACAAATATATAAGAACTGAAGAAACATCAGCAAACCAAGTTTCAATAGATTTGCTCGTTTATTGCAGTGCGGTTAAGAAAGACGTTAGCCAGTTATGCATGCAGAGAACCACAGCCGGAAAAGAAGTCGCTGCATCAAAAATCAAAAATCAAAAATCAAAAATCAAAAAGATTGATTCGCTCAAAACCAAACATTTTGATTTTGATTTTTGATGCAGGTGCAAAATTTTGCAATTCTGATTTTTGATTCAACCTGATCACCTTTGATTCACCTTCAAATTTCAATGATTTTGATTTTTGATTTTGAATCAAAAATCAAAAATCGCATCAAAATTAATTCTGATTTTTGACTTTGATCATCAAAACAGCCATAATACTTGTTGTCTGTGGTGATATATTACATCTCAGTCAGACAGATTGTGCCTCAACGAGATTACAAGTCTTCCCTTGAATTTTGGCATCTCCGTGAGATCACTTTTGTGCCTGGATGGAATACGAGCCATTTTCAATTTCTCAAACTGGCTTGACCTCAAAGTTTGTCATTCAAACTGTTTCCAGCACATCTAATTATGGGGCTCCGTTAGACGCTAAGTCGAACTCATTTACAGTCTTTAGCTCTAGGGAAAATATCTACCGCTAATAACTTTCTAATTACCGTATAGTGTAAACTGCACTAACTCTCGTTGTATATTCCCAGCAGCTAATAATCTACGAGAACCATCTGACGCAAGTTGTGATGTAATTACAGTTTATCAAACTTCAACAGGACAGATCGAGAAATTGTAACTTTAGCGGCCGCTTAAAAAGAGCTTGTTAACAGTTATTAACGATTCAGGCAACCCTAACTAATGATAACCAATTTAGACTCGTCAAGGAGGAAAACGACCCGCTTATGTTTAGTGAAAGTTTCCTGTTCCTTGTTCCTGTTCCATACCAAATTTACACCAAAAATGCGTACTCACTGCTGCCGAGAAAACTAATAAGTAGTTAAAAAGTAAACCGAAATTTGAAATTATGAGTCTGTAAGTGCGTTGAGATTATAGTTAGTATATGTATATATTTGTATTAAGTGTAGTGTAGTGCATTCATTAACTGTGTATCTAATTAGCCGTGTGGGCCTCACTGACTTTAATTTATCAAGAAAAGTCAATTAATAGACCTCTCATCTACATTGTGCTGAGTTTGGGTTTTAGGTTAGGTCCAACTTTTCAACAAAATTGAAGACAAAATATTTTTGGTTCCGCTTGGCCCCCCTTGCGAATAGAATAAATCAAATTAGCTTAGCTAATTCTTAGCTTACGGAATTAGCTTCCTTGTTAATACATTAAACAGCTACGAAAGAAAATTTTAGGCAAAGTTAGCATATCTGGAGAAAGTAAAACTACAAATTCTTAATGTTAAAAATTGTCCGCAAAACTTTTTAATTCGCAACCACTAGCATTTGTAAACTTTTTCATTCCCAACTATTCTAGATCGTTAGTGTGCTATTGATATAGTACAGTATTTTTACATTTATTATTCAGTCATATTATATCACAACGCCTCGTCTGCAGTTGACTGCGGACTGCTTGACATGTACTGCGTTCTTGCGCAGCGGCACCTCTTGAGTTTTGCGGGTACTCCTTCGATGAGCCAGAGTTCGAAACCAGTCAGAGGCAGAGCTTCGCCTTCGTCCCGAACCGAAGACTTCGCTAGCAGTCGAAGAGTCAACTTTCACCGGTTGATGACACAAAATAAGTGACAGAATTTCACGAAAGTTAGTGGCAAACCGCTTGTGAGTCAGGCCGTATAGGATCGGGTTTAGGGCCGGATCCAGGTACATGAGGAAAGTCACCAAAATCGCGATACTGTCAGGGATACAGCTGCCGCAGGCTACATTCGAGATGGTTACGATACTCGAAGGTGACCAGCAGAGAATGTAGATCCCGACCAGAACAGCCAACGATCGACCGACACGATTTTCGTTTACTCTAACCTTCTGAAATGTTGTCACTTCTAGCTCGGCCGATTCTTTGAATGTCACACTTTTGTGGCGGCTTGATGAAGGGCTCGATAGTTTCCAGCTTGATGCCTCCAAGTCCTCTAAAAGCAAGCCATAAAACAATTACTGACATTTACATCATGCACAGGCTTTCAATAATTAATTTCTTCGACGTCGGGAAACCTATGTAGCTTTAGGCGTTTACGGCATTCGACTACCTATCTACCAAGTCCATGCAACTTTTAATATCTTGCTCTTTCGAGATGAGATATCAATATTAATTAATTCTTTATTCTGTCGAATTTAAAGAATACGATAACAGCCTACAGAACACACCTGGAGACGGATAAAGCTGTAGTTATTAACTTAAAGTTGCAAGGCTTGATGGATTGAACTACATAATCCCTGACTGCCAGTACACTTTTCGTGGTTTACTTGTGAACTGTTGTATGTATTCATTCCATTTGGCTTACTTGTGGTACAGCTACTTTTGGAAGACTTCGGAAGACCAGGATAATGAGAAACCTGTCGCATGTGGCACACAAATGTGGCACCAAGAGTGCATGATTGCACTATATATTGGAAGAAGAGTAAGCCACTAGAGGGCTCCTCTTCTTGACATGGCGTAACGGTGCTTCAACCAGAATATTCCCCTGTTTGGTGGGGAGGGGTCGAGCAAATTCACAGGACATACCGCCTCATCCGTTTGGTGAAGGGTAGCTGAAAAGAGTTCCCCGTTTGATGGGTTGTAGCCAACAGTCAATCAAATTACAGAGACCCCTCCCCATTTCGTGGGGGGGGGTTTGAGCCGATGATTACGGTACTTTCACTGCATATTTAAAATGGGTCCCTGTTTTTGGGATGGTAGGCAACAGTGGTCCCCGTTTGGGGGGGGGGCGGAGATCGCACAAGTCGCCAATCAGATTCAGCCAATCCTAGCCTGTTGACCACCCCTAATGGGGACCCTCTTCTGCCTACCCCTCCCCACCAAACGAGGACCCTCTTCTGCCTACCCCCTCCCCATCAAACGAGAACCTCTTTTGTCTACCTCCTCCCACCAAACGGGGTGGGTGGGATTCGCGTATTGTGGTCGGAGCACCATTACGCAGTGCCAAGAAGAGAAGCCCTCTAGTGGCTTACTCTTCTTCTTAAGGTCGTGCTCCCCTTACGTGCAGATATAGTTGCAGAAAGTACAATTATTGCTCGATTTCATTCAAATTTTTAGAAAACACATCGGAAATGATAATAATGTCCTGAAAAAACGCCAGCTTCATAACATCCATGTACAGTGAGAAACAAAAATTTGATGTTCTAGAACTATATATTGAAAATTATGCCCAGCGACTATAATCATTAACAAGTTGGCCCCAAAACGGGCAATATTCCTTCGTAGACCTGTAGGAATTTCTTTCAGAAATGCTTAGAAATCGTCTTCAATTTAATACATTTCGATTTTTTGTAACAAACATCCAACAAAACTACTCCGTTTTTTCCAGCATTCGCTTGCTAACAATACAACACAGTTTGTCTGCGATCCATTAACGGCCAGATGAGGGTGATTTCCGTTTTAAAGTCAAGCTGCTCTATGGCAAATGCTATTCTTATGCATTCTTTTGCAACTGCGACAAGACTGCAGATTCTGCTGCTTAAATAGCTGCTTACCTAATTTGCATAATTTCATTTCCGCAAAAAAGTGTCCTATACTAGCCCTGTGTTGAAGATAGGCCCTCGATGTGGTAAAATAGAGAAAATACACGCTAAGCATAGACAAAACTAGTTTTATACATTCCTGCTCCAGCAGGAATAAAAAGCTTATTATGTGCTCTACAACTTTGCTTTTAGACATAAGTTTCTAGCTCTTATCGTTTTTGAGCACTGAATATTTGTAGAATTTTTCCTCGAAAATTGGTTATTTTTGACACTTGAGTTTCTTGCTGAAAACAGGTTTTGTCGAATTGGAGCCAGTGTACACTACAAGCGTAGACAAGTTTATACTCAAATAAAAGAGCTTCGAAACAGGCACAAATTAGGTTAATTAGAGCCCTATACACTGAATGAGCATAAAGTTTTGGTCGAATAACTGATTTTATGAAATTGCGGCCAAAATTTTTTGACCAAAGATTACTCCACAACCAATGGTTGGATCTAAAAGATATATTCAACATGGTATGTTTGAACAATTTGCCCGGGACGGTTTTTTATTTTTCTCTTTATCAGCCTCCAATCAAGAGCAATGATTTTTCAAAGTTGGATAAAATGCCAAATTTTCCGAAAATGCTCATTTTCTGTATACTGAAACGATATTTTGACAAAATCAAAAAACCGTCCCTGGCAAATTATCTCAGAAACACATTGGATACATTGGATACGGCCATTTTCTTGTTGCGTAAAAATTTTTCAGAAAAAATTTTGGTCAAAAATTGTTGCTATGTTTGGTAAGTTTGCAACCAATACAAACTAGGTAGACACGTTTCAATGATACCAAACGACGCAGAAGATGTAGAGCTTCATTTTGATATGTGGCTTAATTTATAGCTCTCAATATTGGGTAAGTTATAGCTTTCCAAAGTGGACTGAATGTAAGGAAAGTGCGACCTCAAGTAGAAAAGTATTATGAGCTCTTGTTGGCAGTGTTCTATAACGTTCCCCTCGTTGCATCAATGTACTTTCTTACTTGTTATTGGTATATGTTCTGTAGCACTCAGTCTAGAGCACTGCTCAGAGCTACGCTTAAAGGAAAGCTTCAACTGAGCACAGCGGTTTTCCCTGGAAAGCCGATGATAGATTAGGAAATTGATCATTCCTATAACTGATAACGGTAACAAAAATTCCAAACTAGTTATATAATAGGCATAATCCGACAGCAAGTGCGGGGCTTGGCAAACATTGCAAGACATAACTTCGATGTCCTCAATATGGTTCCAGGCAAACAAGGCAATGCTGTTCCAACCCAGGGCCAGAACCCAGGATCCCAGAATTTTGGCGATTACAACTCGAGATTTCTCAAACGCCATATAGTGCAACGGACGTCTGATCATCAGATATCGATCTGCAGAGATCAATATTATCGATAGTACCGATTCAGACCACAGGCTGTACGAAAGGAACATCCCATACTGGCATACTGCTTTGGAAAATACTCCACCTGATACCAGATCACCGGCTGCCATCGGCATGATGAAACAGCCTCGCAAAAAGTCACAAAGACACAGATTGAAAATATAGTAAAATCTTGGCAAACGCAGTTTCGGATCGCGCAAAAACGATAGTAATACCAACAGATTTCCACAGATTGTCATAAAAATTTCCGTCGTAAAACCGGCGCTGGCGAAATACGCAGACCAATCCGGAATGTAGGTACTGTTGCTCGTTGTAATGCAGGCATTGCTGGTACGGGAGTCACTCATTATTGAAAACAATAATTTGTAATAATAATTATAAAATATTTTTCCTAAAATATTAGATGTCGCATTGTATGACAATAGATTGAACATAGTAAATTCCTGTTTGGGATACTCGAAAAATCCTGGTCCCCTTAAACTGTTGCAGACTGGCTGCTCCCCAGAGCATGGTTTGGGGGGGTAGTGGGGGTTTCCCCCCGTACACCTGAAGTTTTCCTCAAGTTCAACTCCCCCAAATTTCGACTCCTGCACATGTCTGCTCTGGAACTACTGCAATACCTTGAGTGCAACCTTGCCATGAACCGGCGGCCCTCAGCTAAGCCAGGTTTTTGCTATCTAAAATCTAACTAGAACACCATTAGCTTTATAAAACTCAATTGATGTATCATAATTTTCTATTCCAGTACTGGAGTCGACAGTAATAACCGGTTGAAACGTTAATGATTTCAGAATCTTATGTGCAGAAATCACGTGATCTTGCAGGCAGGAACATAATGTTCAATTTGGTAGGGAGTGGCATTATAGTGTCAATGGGAAGCATTAGGACTGCACTAGTTAGGTACCCGAAAAATTTTCGATACCCAGCCGGGGTCCTGATTCTGATACCCAATATTCATCTAATCCGGAAAATGATCTGAATCTTTCAACAATTAAACTTTAACATTCACATAGGATACAAAAAGGCTTACATAAAACTAATGGCATTTGTCAAAACTCGGGGTTCCCTTAACTGTCTATTGTGCCAAATACCGTGGTATGGACTATTGAGATACCTATCAGACGTGGTGTGCTTTTTTATGAAAAAGGTTGATTCTAGCGTCAAAGATTTTATTATATTTTTTATTTTGTTAAAGCACGGTAATTCAGCAGAACTGGAGCGGCACAAACTGACTACTCGAAAAATATAATAATAATAATAATATAATAGAGAGAAACTCAATTTTTTCTGTATCAGTACAAATGAGGATATACCCAAACTAAATTAAATTTGCAGAAAAACCATTGAAAATGGCCAAATTTCAATGGAATAAAATAACCAGCTCCAGAAATTTCGGGTTAAAAGTTTCTCGAGTAACCCGAAAGTGCTCAAATGCACGGGCAATGTACAAATAACCCGAAATAAGGCCTAAACGTTTTACAAGGAAAGAACTTCAGCCTTGACCACATGCGCACACTGTGAAGTACTTGCCTGCACTATCGCAAAATAATTCCGCAAGCATTTAACCAGGTATGTGTTGAGACAATTATTAATATTGGAAAAGACCGAACCCTGAAGACAGTCCAATTAACACAATTAGCATAATTAACTTGTCAGACTGAATGTTCCGCCTAAACTGAATTTTAATAACCAAAACAAGGCTACACAAAAATACTTAAGCACAACAACAAAATGTCAAAGGAACATGCAGTGACATTTTACAGTCTGGAAACTTAGCCAAAACATATGTAACATAAAAGAAGAACAATAACTAATTCAGCAAGCAAATCAAATAACATAATTAATTACTATATGAAATTAATAAAATTGTCAAACAGAATTAATTGACAAACTGTCACACCTTCTCTGCAGGATAAATGTGCATCGTTTTCCTGAGTATTTGCTTTAGACAAATCTTCAAGTCTCTACTACAGAATCTAGGACTATTCCAGAGGCATATCTAGCACATTTCTTCTTCCTTAAAAAATTAACTTGAAAGTCTAGATGCGTGAGTAAATCCCTGTAATTGGATAATGCCGAGATTGTTGTACGTATGTGTAAACACTACAATGAGAAACGTATCTTATACGTCTGAATGTATTCCGGTGAAACCCTAATCGCAACATATCAAAGCAGAAATATAAATCTGGGGCCGATGTTATAAAACTGGGTTTACGGCTAACCCGGGTTAAGCCCATTTTGGGGTTAACCCCGAAATTTTGGGGTTAGGTTAACCCTTGGAGTTAACCCTGTAGTATAAAGCATTTTTAGGGTTTGGTTTATCTTAAGCCGGTTATCCCTAGAGTTAACCCCACTTTTAACCCCAATCAGCTCAAGGAATCAGCGGAGTCAGCTGTTGAGGATTTAACAGAGTTATTTTTGAGGTTACACCCATTTCTAACCCCAATCTTCACTTTGCAGCCCTTTTCATAAAAAAAACTGCAAATAATAAATTTGTAGTAAAATGAAGTTTAAAAAAAGTCCACTACGAAAAAAGCAATGTGAAAAATCTGTTTTCATGGTCAAAAGCAAGTTTTCAAAAAATTTTCCATTAGTTTTTTATCTAAAACCTAATCCGGGTTAACTTGCTTGGTTTAGATTTGCTTGATTTAACCCCGATTTTAACCCGGGTTTGAAACCCAAGTTTTGTTATAACACTGGGTTAAGGGTTAACCCTAACCCTAACCCCTCTATCGAAACCCGGGTTTCGCTAACCCCGTTTTTATACTATTGGGTTAGGATTGACAACCCGGTTTCTAACCCGGGTAAGGGATTTAACCTGGTTAAATGGCTTTTTAACATCGGTCCCAGATCGACAGATCGTATCTGTCAAAACATACAGTTTAGTGAACAGCCAGTGGTTGTGGGTTCGATTCACACCTCAGCTTTTTAGATCACAGGTAGTGTTGTTCACTGCTCACCGGCTCATATGCACAAGACCGCCCTGTCAAGTACAGGCTAGTGACAGTTTTTTTGGCATATATATCGCCTTAAATTGGCTACTAGCCGCCTCCACTACTATCAGTATTTCAAATTTGGTTGTATTATCTATATTTTGGATAGCCGGCAATAAGCCGGAAGGCTCGTACAACAACAACACTAGTCACAGGTACAGACTGTAATGACACATCCTTTTTCGTTCTTTCTTTTTATTAATAATTAACCAAATTAGTATAAGAACTGACATCACAACAAATCAGAAAAATTGGTGGATATTTGCTTCACAGTGGCACTTGTTGGTGTTGTTGTTCCTGCATCATCTGGTTGGGAACCAACACGATGAGACGGGCTAGAGCCGACCCACAACACGAAGGAAGTCCATCATTGATACTGGGGCCTCTCTAAGGATGGAGAGGGATGGATTAATCCCCAAGTGCCTGACCCGGGAGGGAGTGTGCGCAGGACAGTCAAGTAGTTGGTGCTGGAGGTCTTCAGATTCATTACCCTGAGCCATTCCAATTCCGTGGCGGTAGGCCCCAAGGATAGTGCAGTGCTATAACTGAGCAAGCACAGATCGTTCCTTTTTCGATAGGCCGCCTTCCTGGGATTGGGTGCAGATCTGTTGGCATAGTTGCCAAGTGAGTGGAGGTTCAGGCGCTCCTGTCTGGTTTTCTCTCTAAACTGCATTTGATGAATCTTTGATATTGGCAGTTGCATAGTCAACGCAGGCATCGTGCTGGTCTAGAGTTGGGGATGCCACCTTTGCGGCTTCGTGAGCCGCTTCATTTTCGACTATACCGATGTGGGCAGGAATCCATATGGCAGCCCAAGTTGGAGAGTTCCACCAGCTTACCCCAGATAGTATGTCGACCCACCACAGTGAATTGCGGTTGTCATCTGTATTGATTAATTTTGCACATTAGATTAAGGTGCTGGCTTATCTATTTACACAAAATTTTGAAAGACAGTAGTTTGTTCAATTCTTGGAGTTCAACGATAATTTTTTGTCATTTTAAAGCTTAGAATGTGCTGTTAGACCTGGGTATTGTTTAGCCGTCTCATGTCAATTGTTCGATTTGAACATGCAATAACAAGAAATAATTTTTGAACATGGATTTCTCGAAGTGTGGTAAGCTAAAGAAAAGCGACCAGTTCCGGCATGAAAGAAACATCTTGCCGAGGGTTATTTATTCTGAAATTGTATAACGATCGAGTAAGCTAAAGATGTTTTAGAAAAAATGGATATTTTGTCTTATTTTCATAAAAACTTTCAAATTTGGACTCTTAATTCTCTCGAATAGAAAGACAAAACACGAAACCATGAAAACTAGCCCTCGGAAATTGTACCAAAGATGCGTGTGATACCTTTGTCTTGTCTGATTGCATTCATTGATTGATTGACTTGAGTTGAATCTAATGAGTTGAGAGAAGGCAGTTTTCAAAACAATCTGGAGGCGAATTTCAAAATCTCTCATTTTCATTAGTGCGTAGTCAAGTCAAATATGCCGCAGAGAGCTTCTCGTTGGGCATAACATGTCCTTGAAGACTCCAAATAAGGACAATATAGACGGACCAGCGCAGTTGAAGCTGTGGATATCTTACAATATTTGATTTTTCGAAAAATGGTCAGTTTTGGACCTCGAAAAACAATTTTCCTTTCTTATCCTTAAACCGTAAGGAATCGAAGAATACCTACCCTCAAAAGCAAAATTGTAAGACTTGATGAGAGGATTCGAATAACTAAAGTTTGTCAGTGCAGGGTGGCCACAGTGCAAGTTATGGTGGGTTAAAGCTAATTTCTGAAAAACTCAAATTTTCATGCCGACTTTTCTAATCTGTTTTCTAGGCTAAATAATGTAATTGTAGCAAATTTGAATGAATTTCAACGAAAAGCCTAAAAATACGTGACCCTTAACCAGCCCCTTAGAAGGAGGTTTTCATTAGAGACACACATAAACAGGTAAATACATGGCTTAGCCAGAACGCGGATACATTTCTGCACCAATCGTGATAATTTCAGAGTTTGCGTTAATGTTTCATCAGTCCATCAAAAACCGAAGTCAACTATAGCTTGACAGATAAGAAAAAGGGCCGCTAGCTGGAAAAACAATCTAAGGAAAGGAAAGAGTTTACAACTTTTTACGAAATACTTGGTGTGATATATGATATGATATCTAACCTGAAAAAGATATGTTAAGCCAAAGTGTTAAGTGTTAAGTGTTAAGTTAAGCGGAGTTAAATCTTACTCGGTCCTTTTCTTAAATGAGTTAAATGAAGGAAAGTCTAGCTTGACTAAAAAGTAAGCCATTTAATTAAACGAGTCAATTTCAACTTTACTCTACTCTATTCTTTCGCGAAAAGGATAATTCGATTAAAATTAGACAGTTCATTTTAGCTCGATGGCTGCAGAGTTAAGTAAAATTTACAGTCCTTTTTAAACGCCAAACCGTGCGCCGGCAAACTTCCGTTTCCTTGAGATAAACTCCCAGTTCAGGATTTTAATAGCTCAGTTTAGAAAACACACGTGAATTCTGCCTGAACCAAGAATCCTTTTTCTGACAGTTCTCAGAAAAAGCTAATTTGACTGACAAGATTTCAGCTGCCGCTTCCGTCTTCAACAGGAAATGTTATCGTGAAAATGTGTCAGAAGAGGTGATTTGAATTGAATGTCACAAGGAGCACTGTAATTGAATGATGCAATATTTGAATTTGCACAATATAGATTTCGCTCAGGTAACATGGTACTTTCCAATCACCGTTTGGTTTGGCAAGAGTACATAATATATGAGTATGACAGAGGGCAGGTTCTCTTCTATCAGCCGGAGGTACATGTTCTGCACGCTAACGGCTGGACCCCCCCAAAATTTGTACCCAATTAGTACACGTTTCTGTATGCCCGCTTGCTGTATCTTTATACCTGTTGAAGCTGGAAACACAACATCTGTGTGCGTCTAATTGATGTCAACTTTAGAACGTGAATTCGATTAAAGTGAACATGCACATTTGTGGGGGGGGGCCAACGCTCAGCAAATTCCTTCAAAAATTATAGCCGGAAACGGCGCCACAAGGTCCAAAGTTGCTAAACGAAGCGTCATTTATGCTTCGGCTGAAAAACTCCTTCTTTTATACATACTGTTTCAATTTACCTTTTCCACATTTCATAAGTAGGTATGTGCATAGGTGGAAACTAAGTGTTTCCTATGTACATACTACAATGTACCCTAAATAAAGAATCAAAACCGCTCCGGTTCCGGAGCTATAATGCAACTACTTAGCAAACTGAATTGTCACTTATTAAGAGTTTGGATTTATCGGGATTGACGCTTGGGAACTTTTCATGCAGCTACATAGTGAAAGGAGTTAAAAGCTTTAAACAAACTTAAGTCAAACCTTTCCGCACACAGGGTTAAACGGCTTAAACAGTTCATTTTAGCTCGCCTGCAGGGTGAAACGAATAAACATTTTTAAACTTTTAACTTAGGCGCGAAAGCTAAGATCATAGAAAATAACCCTGATCTGATCTGATCACTAGGCAATGATACTAGAACCATACAGTTATTCAGTTTCAGTTACATCTAGGCAGTAACAAACAACCGTTCACCCGATAACAGCTGCCTCCAACTTTGTGTTAGCAACTTAGCAATTAATATGACAGAAAGCCCGTGCCCGCTTCTTACGTTGATAAACAAAACAGTAGATGTTGAAATTAGGAAGGGAAAGTTGTAAGGGAGTTTGCGACTCTCACACTGGAAGGAAAGTACTTAAGAGAGATTGCGTAGTGTTCAGCTAATGTAGATGTAGATACTGACTTGCGAAAACCGTATTTTAACTGTATTATGAACATTTTAATGGAATTTGAAATTTTGAATTTTGAATGTAAATCGATGTCACCAATGTGAAAAACTGCAGCTGTCTCAACTTTCAAAGCCCAGCAGAGCAGACTGAGATTAAACAAAAGTAGTCCTACTCTTAATCTGATTAAGTTCTTCTAAACGTTTTAAGGTTTTAAGTAAGGTGAATAGTAGTTCGTAGTAACCGGATAAAGGTTTACAAGGTAATGTCCACTGCTAAACCACCAATCTAATAAATAAAAGAATACGGATTTTGCTGGTAATTGATTTGGTTCGTTGATTACCAACTTAATTATCTAAGTGTTATTTAATTGAACTGTCTATTATAACGTCAATACTTTTCTGCTAAACCAGTGATTTGAAGCAAATATTGTTCACATCAGTTCAGAGTTTTGAAACTCGGTTCCGGTTCTGGTTCTAGCTTCCGGTTCCCACTACAACTGGATTTCGTTAGAAAAAGCCAACGAAATTTTTAGATTTTTTCCCGGTAGTTTTAAATAATGTGGTCGATCAGAAATATATTTATCTGTGAAAATAAACAAGGTTCCGCCTTCCGAAAACACCACTGACACTGTATTTTTACATACCGTTTGTCTTGGGGATTTTTCATAAGTTGGATTAAACGGATTTACTTAAACTTTAATCATTTTATGAATACGTTCACGGATTAAACGGATCCGCGAATTAAACTGGCTAGCTTAATCCGTTTATATATTTTAAACCACAATTTTATAAATGTGTGTTTAATTCGTTTAATCCATCCAAGTAATCCGTTTGAGTTATGAAAAAACCCGTTTTAGTTAATGATTAAGCACTAGATCTAGTACAAGAGCAACCCAGAGCCTCTCTTTCGAGCTCTTCAGCTACATAAGTAGAAGGAGTGAAATACAAATAACGGCATGAAAGCTTTGTTCCTGAACAAGAACCTATTAGGAGATTTTTGTTTGGAATGAGAAGTTTGTATTCGAATCCCCTTAACTTTAGCAACAAATAAACAATCTACAGCTAACGAAAGTTGTCACTTGCCAGATTCAATTTGTTCCTCAATCCAATAAATGGCCCTTACTAATTTCCGAGTTTATTAACAGTTCCACTAATTATATGGTTTTTTAAACCCTACAGAGGCGGATAGAGATAGAACTAACACCTGTGGAAAATCCAGTTATTTTAGGTTTCATGAATTCTGATTAAAAAAATTAAATCTATTATTGGGGAAAAGCCAGCAGCTCTGAAAATAAGCAAAAGGAAGTGGGAATAATAAGATCTAATTCTGAGAATTCCTCATAAAAGAAATAAAAGTTGGGGGAACTTGATTGAGTTATGCTTCCTTGCGGAAGCCAGTGAAATCAAATGAGGGTTTGGCCAATGCTACTGCTGGAAAATAAAACCAACTAAATGTCTACAAAATGCAGGTAGGTTAGTACATAGATTTAAACAGAAAATATTGGTTTCTAAGATTGAAACAAACAACTTAATAAAAATCAGTTTTGGAAAGGGCAGCAGTAGTCATTAAACCATAAAATTGTAGCCTTCGGATTTCGATTTGCAATAGGCCATATCCGTAATTTTCAATGAAATTATTATAAACGGCTTACCCTCTCACTAGGCCATTCCCTATTATCGCCTACGATTGATTCTAATACAAAGTCTCTATAATTTACTGCACACAATATTACTTAACTGTGAAAATACTATGTAAGCAAAGAAACATCAGAAATTGTGACAAAAATGAAACTAATTACACTCTCATTCAATTAACAGTTTATATACACACACCAATGGAAGAACAAACAAAACTGTGTCACTACAGCACCTCCGGCCCGAGCATATCGTATCGAGTCTGAGGTGAGCATCGAACTCACAACCTTTGGTGAGCTACGCCAAAGCTGTACAGATTAAGCCAGCCAGACACAATCGAGCCAAGCTTAAGTTTAACTTCACCCAAGTGAAGGAAAGCCTTCTCTCTGTCAAAGAAAACATTGACAACTCGAATAACAGCTTGCTACTGATGACTGGTACGACGCTTCATAAGCTGTAACTTGATGGAAAGTCCATCACTTGCTGCATTTGGCGCGACAATGCTGTTTCTTGCATTTTTCCGATATAAATAAAACTTTATTTGCCAAATTTTGGGAAAAATGTCTGTTTTGGTCGATTTAGAAATTTAAAATAAAAATGTGCAGAGACAGTAACACAAGTTGAGCTCATCTTTGGAGCACACTAAAAGCAGCAAGTCATGGACCTTCCAAACATAAGATTACAAGACTCTTGCTAGCACTCATATTGATACTATAGGTAGCATATCGCACATGCGTTCATTGGTGAGGTTTCAAGACAAAGTAAAGCAGAGTTAAATGCAGAAATTTAACATCTTTTCGTGCCAACCTTTCACTGTTTTAACTTTTTCGTATGACTCTTAGGATTTAACTAAAATGAAATTAAATTAAAATTTAATCCGCCCCTTATATAACTCTGCTAAACTTTTTCTTGCAAAGACTCTGGAGGATTCTTCTGTTCCATAGCGGACAGTCCAAAATGCTCTGGTCGCTTCACATTTGAGAGAATGTCAAATTCTTCAAAATTGTTCTTGCTTCGAAAGTATTTTTTGAAACTAGCCTTGGCCACAAAAGAGTTATAGGTCACAGAGAAAAGCAGGCCGATATTATGGGCCACCACAAAACCGCCCAGTCGTCCCAAAAATAGGCCCATCAGTGACCAGTAAAGTGTGACTCGATTCGTATGTAGTTCGTAGATATCTTGCCTGAAACAGGAATTTACAGAAAAAACAAGAAAACATCTAAGGGCCTACTTCTTGAAAGATTAAACGGATTAGACTAAAATTAATCGGTATTGCCGAAACAGAACTGCGGACTATCTAGGCGGATTATCAATTCCATTCGCTACCGGGGCACGAACACTGAACCAAATTTCAGGAAATGTTTCGAATCAAGGACAAACGAACATCCTATAGGACGGCACTGTTTTATGGTGTAAAGAACAGTATTTTCAAGTCGATATCACGCATTTACATTCTGTATATACGTATATATATCCTCAACGGACACATTTACACTGGGTACGTATACCCTCAGCCATTGCGTCCACTGGGGGTTTGTATATATATATATATATATATATATATATATATATATATATATATATATATATATATATATATATATATATATATATATATATATATATATATATATATATATATATATCTTTAAACGTGAAGAAAACAGACGACAGCCGTCCATTCTTCGATACCAATGTTTGGCCAGTTGTATTTGTCTGTCAAGGTTTACTTTTTATCGCAATCATTTATACCGAAAAAACTGCTCAAACCTTCCATGGAAACACTTTTCCCAGGCAGCTGCAAAGGGCAAATCTCGGGTCAGAAATAGGGACAGTGGGGGTCCAGCAACAAGACCCACGAGAGCGCCCAGAAAACCGCACCGCTTCGAATACATCCACATTTTACCAGACGGTATATGATAGCCACGCCATCGGTATTTTCCTAAAAAGGATTATTCTAGCAAGCAGGAACGATTATTGTAGAATATTGATTGGAATATTGTAGAACATTGTAGAATAGAATATTAATTATGTATATATACGTGACAGTAATTGTATATCATGTATGAGTGTGCCCGCCGAACAAAAATACAAGTGCAAAAACTAGTGGATTGAATTTATGTACGCGTGAAATAAGGTTCGAGAACGTATATACAATCTAAACAGTCTCATGAATTCTAGTAGGAGGGATGCACCGGGGCCTCGCCACGCCCCGGCCCAGGTAGTCAGTTCCCGGCCCCGGCCCCGGTGGTCAGGCTCCGGTACCGACCGGGGCCAAAATCAGCAAATAGCAAATTTTGTAAATTTTTAAATTTTTTGACCAAAATTTTGAATTTTCGAAAGTCAAAAAGTGTTACAAATCGTTTGTTTTCCAGCCGATATGAATGAAAACAACGATAGTAACGTTTGTATGCTAAATATTGCAAATTTTTAATTTTCAAGAAAATTTTAGAAAATTTTTGATTTGGACCCCCAATTTCAAGGCCACGGCCCCTGCCCCGGCCCCGGTAGTGGAGGTCCCGGTGCATCTTTAAATTCTAGTACCAAAACTTTACTAATTTACAAATCGTAATTAAAGATAACGATAATTCGTCTACACATTATTGTCAAGTACATGATCAAACTAAGCCTCAAAAGATTTTTCCATAAACGTTTCGCTCATAGTTCTGGAGTACCTACCTATTCGACAGAGTTCATAACAATTTTGAGGTTGCAACTTCGAAAGTACTTCAGATATACAGAGCGGGTATTCCACTTATGCCTTGTGGAATTGTGCCTACTCTTTTGATGTAGACGCTCAGCAATTTCAAAACTCAAAAGTGAAATTGTGCCTACTTGTAAAATCTCAACTGGAAGGTGGAATTATACCTACAACTTTTATGCATAGTGGATTTACTGATTAGCAACACAGTCACAGATTCTTACGGTTCGAATCAAAGTTACAACCTCAAACCGGAAGTTGAATACAACATATGTTTCTGTACGTTGAAATTTATACATATCAGTTTCAACAACAGTTTATAATACCAAGAGTAAGACACTCAGCTCTTCCTAATAGAATAAGCTTGCGAGATGCTCGACACATTAAGGCCGAAATCTCGGAGGGGGGGACTTCTCAGCGCGTAAACATAGCTCAAGTTATTGTATATAATTTGGCGAAAACGCCCGTTTTTGAAAAATGTCAGCGTTGTATGTTTACACCCTGAGAAGCCCCCCCCCCGAGATTTCGGCCTTAATGTGTCGAGCATATTGCAAGCTTATTCTATTAGGAAGAGCTGAGTGTCTTACTCTTGGTATTATAAACTCTTGGTTTCAACAAGAGTACATAATACATAAGAGTGTGACAGCAGGCAAGCTCTCTGTTATCAGCTGTAGGTACATGCTATGTTCGCTAACGGCTGACCCCCCCACAAACGTGTATGTGCTCTTCAAAGAAATTCGCACGCTATCTTTGCGTGTTAAAGCTCGCAACATACGCACATTGAACCAACTGAGTAGTTGTGTTTTCGAGCTTCAGCATGCAAGCGTAGCGGCCAAATTTCTTTGAAGAGCACATACACATTTGTGGGGGGGGTCAGCCGTTAGCGAACATAGCATGTACCTTCAGCTGATAACAGAGAGCTTGCCTGTTGTCACACTCTTATATATTATGTACTCTTGGTTTCAATCAGTTCAGTTTCAGCTCACTCCACTGAAGCTCCCGTGGCTCAATTGGTTAAAGCGTCTTCTGCACGTTAAGCACAATATCGCTGGTAGTGATGGGCACTGGATATCCGGATATAATTTTTATATCCGGATAATATCCGACTTGAGAGAAATATCCGGATATCCGGAAATCCGTGTACATTTCAGACAAAGTAATGAAAAACTAACAAATTTTTGGTAAAAATTTCAAAAATATTCAAATATTTTTCATAACTTTCTCTAAAAATTTTTAGAAACCAAGTTTTGTGGCTTGGTTGTATGATAGAAATTCATACCGTACTGAAGAATTGACAGAAAAATTGAAATTTTCACTGCAAAACGAAAAATTTTCTAGAAATTGAGTTTGGAATAGGCGGATAACCGGATATCCGAATATCCGTTAACGCAAAAGAGGCAGAATCCGGATATGAAAAAATATCCGGTGCCCATCACTTATCGCTGATTTGAGTCCCACCACCAGCCCAAAAAATGTTTCAACTTCTTGGTGCTGTGCAACTCTCTTTCTTTAACATATATATTTTAAAATTTTAAATTCACCCGATAAAAGTCAAATTCAGCAACGCACTCACCAAAAGCATAGAGAGGTCCGACGAATACAGACCCGGCAACTATGGAGGTCTGGACTGCCTTAAAGGTATGGCTGATGGCAATTTCTCCCCAGGGATATGGTATATCCGACATATCCTTTACAACTTTTTTCCCATCAGAAGTCCAGCTTAAAAACTGAAAAAAGTTGTTGGCCCAGGCCGACCCCATTTCGAATCCTGAAAACAAATAAATCCGTATTGCAAGTTACATTTACTCTTTTCATTGAGTGAAATAGCAACATAAATACCAATGGACTATATTCCCACAAATTATAGTATCAGTATTGTCGACACTCGACAGCTAAAACTTAAGGTAGTCAGGTTTATTTATATTAGCAAGAGTACATAATGATAAGAGTATGCCACTAGGCAAGCTCTCTCTTATCAGAGCAAAAACTATGCTCTGCTCGCTAACGGCCCACCCCCCCCCCCCGCCAATCAGACCCTAGTGACCCCCCCCGCAAATCAGTACCTAGTCGAAACGGGGGTACGCTCACTCGCTCTATGTTTATGTGCTTAAGCTCGAAAACACAAGCAGAGCGTGCGCGAATTTTGTGCCTGGTTCGAACTTTAGAACACAAACATAGCGCACAAAATTCTTTGAAGTGAAGGGTCTAATTTGCGGGGGGGTGGGCCGTTAGCGAGCAGAGCATAGTTTTCGCTCTGATAACATAGAGTGTGCCTACTGCCTAGTGGCACACTCTTATATTATGTACTCTTGATATTAGGTATACAAAATAAATTCTGTCTGAGCAAGAATTCGGTCTGGCGTTACACCTTCTCGCGAAAGCAACTGGGGTGTGGCACCAAGGGAAAAATAAATTAGGTGCATGAAAATGGTCGTTATTTACTTATGTAACAATATGGGTGAAGGTGGTTTCATAGTCGTAAACGCTCAGAGACGCACGAACACTGCCTCCAACGCCTCGAACCTCCAAATGTAACATTCCGTTAGCGTAAAACCCACTGTAACGGATTCACGCACACAGACGTACGCAAACGCTTACATACGTGCGTTGACGCTCGTCTACGAACGTCTGCTTGCAAGCCACCAGGCTTCTCTTCGTCTCTGCGTTGCGTAAGGAGCCTTCATCCAGAACATTCAAACATTCTCCTGATGGGGAGAGTCGCTAAAGCCTACATTACTTCCGATCCGATTGGAACGTATTGGGCCGAAAGAATAATTCAATCTTCTGACAAGGCTCCTGCGATTTGGGAGGGTGGGTCACAAAACAGAGTCAGACTACCAGATTCTGTTATCTAAGTATATACCATAGACTGAAGTATACCATAGCATAGTATATACCTTTTAGCGTCCTATGACCAGTGTCCGGTCACCATTTTATGTCCGATCCGGTCGGAGAATTTTTTAGAACGGCTAGCCAGGTTCCGGCGGCCGGCTATATTATCTGTCAACAGTCCGTCAGCCAATAAACAAAACCAACTCCAAGCAGAATCCTGTTTCCAAATATGCTAAAACTACCGCTATCCCTTGCTATGCCCACTTTCTAAACTACTTTCCACTGCTAACTTCTCTTTCTACTACTAAATTCTAAACTTCTTACTTGTTATCATTATGTACTATTGATGTCTAATGGGGCCAACAAGAGTCCAAGACGGGAATACCACCCGCTAGTGTTGTGCATTGGCCGGTGCGGCCAATGGCTGGCCAATGGCCGGCCATTGGCCGGCCAAGCCATTGGCCGTTGGCCGAGAAAATCTCGGCCAGTTGGCTTGGCCGGCCATTGGCCGTTGGCCGGCCAATGGCCAATGGCCAACGGCCAATTGGCTGGCCGTTGGCCGATGGCCGGCCAATGGCCGTTGGCCGGCCAACGGCCAACGGCCAACGGCCAACTGGCTGGCCGTTAGCCGTTGGCTGGCCAATGGCCGAGTGCTGGCCAAGCACAAATTTACTGATCCTGTGCGTTAACTGTGTTGAAAACTTAATTTTGCTGCATAATATCGTAAGCATGTTGTTGTATAAACGTTACATTAGATACAGTGCTACAGATTTCCACTTAGATGTTGACAATTTTTATCGTTATGTTATTTTACAATTAAATTTGCTAATTGCATGCAAATTTTAAGTGTGCTAACAACGCAGTTTCTAAATTTGTCTGGCGGTGAACGTCTCATCACTTTAATGTGGTCCTCCAGCAAAATTAAAGCAGAGTTATCGCGGGTTGGAGCTAAATGTTTGGAAAAACTATTTTACAAATACTGTAAATTGTAAATTGTACTATTGAAATAAAGTTTAATTAAGTTGACGCCTAATTAAGCACGGTAGACGAATAAAAATAGAAAATTCCAGCTCGCCACAGCTAAAGAACGGCCAATAGCTTACGGCCAAGAAACAGTCAACGGCCAACGAGCGGCCAACGGCCAACCAGTTGGCCCTGGGCCATTGGCCGGCCAACGGCCATTGGCCGGCATCCGGCCAACGGCCAACGGCCAGCCAATTGGCCGTTGGCCATTCGCCGTTGGCCGGCCAACGGCCAACGGCCAATTGGCCGGCCAACTTCAATCTCCGGCCAAGCCAAGCCAAGCCAACCATGGAAATTTTCGGCCAATCCCAACACTACCACCCGCCCCATGTAAGGAAACCTGTTACTGATACTTGCAAGAGGGGCGGAGCCAAACGATAAGAAGCTGTCATACTCTTATGTATTATGTACTCTTGCTAATACCACGACCATTACTTATTCCTTAGACGGCTTTTGACCCGACAGGAATAACAGATAGACCGGCACTCAACAATATTCTTAGCGAAATAAACCAGGTAATTAACGCTATCACTACGTTTTCTCAATATTGAAACATAAAATCGAAAAATCTAAATGGTTACCACGCAACACATGAGTTTTATTAAGTCATTCAAATGCATTAGTTTGTTCAAAACAGCAAGCATTGCACACTAACACAAAAGTCAATGACGTGTCAAAAATATCAAATTAACCAACGGTACGGTAAAATTACAAGAAACAGTCAGACATAGGTATGACAGATCAAAAATCATAAACTACACGTAATAAGCAGAATAAAATCAGGTAACGCAATCAGAAAATTGTGTTACACAACGATACAAACAAAATCTTTGCAACCATCAAAAATTTCACAACTACGAAATTTTACAGTTAAAATATCAGCAGATCGAATTCAAAGAAATATAACAAAAATTAGGTATAGATCGTTTTCACTAAATACCTCTCAACAATGCAATCCAAACCAGAATAAGAAATCGAAAGAGTATGTTACGAATTAGACAAAACAATAGCCACAAAACAAGTAAAAACAAAGTTTTAAACATATATACCAGCATAACATTAGGTTAGTACACCAAGCAAGCAGAGCAAGACAAAACTACATACATACAAACGTTGCTAACACCTAGCAAGCAAGGCTTATTAATTCGAGATATAATATACCTGAGAATTGAGAAATTAGCATAACCGCCTATTAAGTTATATTCAAGCAAATTGAATCAGATATTAAGAAACTACAACACTGCCCACAATACATCATATTCCATAGCCCAGAAACTAAAATACTTATTTCTGTCAAATAGTATAGGTAAAATGCGTATTAAAATTATGACAGTTTAAAAACAAAGTTAGTTCACACTATAATACCGCAAAACTATTAACGTATTTTGATTATTATTATTATTATTAACAAGCGAGACAACAAAATTAAAATCAGAAACAGCCAGTAACAAATACGGTGAAGCGTCAAATTAATACAATACAGCACAATACAACACAAAACACTGAGACCATATCTGCATTAAAACTGTTCAATCTGTTCCGGATCCACATACGAAAACATCATTTCGATGTCTGAGGCTTAACTTTTCAGCAGGTCCAAAACCAAACTACCAGCTTCGCTTCTAAAACCTAAAATAAAAACAGTACAGCTATAAAGCAGTGTGTGTAGTGGTGTACTGCGCGGGAAGCACAAGAAAATAGCACAAGGACTGATTAGAGTCATAACGTCGATCGAAAGTCGAACGAATTATAAGGAAAAATAAAGAAAAACCGTACGAAATCAAAAACACTTAACTCATCCTGATAATGGTTTAGTTAGTTGACTGTAAACCAGACCCGACTTCTACCTTGGTTCTGAATTTCAACAATTACAGCTTAAAAACTATCGACCAGATATCTATTTTTGGAGTATCGTGACACATTAAAAAACACTCAAATTTTCCCAGTAAATTTATTATTTCCTTCCCATCAAAAGGATTGTCATTTTCGTAAGAAATTCTGAACTTTCACAAGGTAGGGTCATCTTACTCTGTAATCAAAATACCTTCTTACTTCTAGCAGGAAATGCTAAAATGCTAAAAAACTAATGCTACTACCAACAATACTAGGCTAAAAATGAATTTTTCCTAAATTATCACATTTTATGTACCTTTTATCTCAGAACTGAGAAATGTCTGAGGAGTTAACCCTGAAAGCTGAAGACTTCCGAAAAACTTGGCTTGCCGCAAAGTGACCTAAGACCTCCCAACCTCCCTTCTCCTCTCAAAAATTACCAGTACACAGGGGCGTAGCCAGGGGGACATGTCCCCTCCGAAATCAGAGACAAAAGGAAAATTATTAATGCCTCGTAGCAGCATAAGGTTAATATTTCTCGAAAAAATTCGCCTGTGGTGCTATTGTTCACTAAAATTACCCAAATAGCACTAATTTGAGCTAAAATTTCCTTTTCAGCTCGGTTGCAGCAAAAGAATCGGAAATTTTTTAGCTTGGCCCCTTTCGAAATTTTTTCTGGCTACGCTAGTGCCAGTACATACATAATAACTTAGGCCTAAATTGTAGTGATGTTTCAGTCACTGAAACTGAAACTGAAACTGAAACTATTTTGAGAAGAGACCTGAAACTGAAACTGAAACATTTTTAGGCAGCCGACTGAAACTGAAACTGAAACTATATTGGGTAAAAGACTGAAACTCGGACTGAAACTAGTTTCAGTCTTTCCTTAAATCTTGAAATTTTTAAGGTTTTGAGCTTCGATTCTGTTAAGTTTACTGTAAGAGAGGGTGAATAAACATTAAATTGTTCTTTATATTAACTCAGAGAGCTGGAAACCTTTGTTTTTAAAGCGAACTGAAACTGAAACTCCGACTGAAACTAAAACTGAAACTGAAATTATTTTACGTTACCGACTGAAACTTAAACTGAAACTGAAACTATTTTGGCCCGCCGACTGAAACTGAAACTGAAATTATTTCGAGCCACCGACTGAAACTGAAACTGAAACTAAAATCGGCTACTGAAACAACACTACTAAATTGTCTCCAGGGTCCAGTCTCCTACCTAGGTCTGATCCATCTGCTCAGCCTCATGGGAGAGGGCCAACAGCTGTTCCTGGGCCTCCCGGGCCAGGTGTTCAAACTCTGACAGCACTGTGGTGGTCGATGTGGTGGCAGCGGGACCACCCACAGCGCTGGGAGGACCACCCACAGCGCCAACGTCAGTCTGGCCCTCTTCGGCATCAGGTTGAGGTTCCGATGGTCCCTGATTTTCAGAAGCCGAAATTAGTTCAGAAACCGGATTTTCATCAGCCAAAGGTTCTGGTTCCGGTTCCGGTTCCTCGTTTATGGTCAGAAATTCACGAATCACATCGGCTGCTGTTGTTGTTGCTGCTGCCGATGCTGTTGAAGCGTCTGTAGTGCCGGCAATATCAATCGACGGGGTTGACTGAAATTTTTCAGAAAAAATTTAAGTTAAGTAAACATTAGTACTTGTTAGTTAAGCAAACAATCATGAAACTGTCATCTATGTAACGGGGAAATGTAGTGAAAGTTAACAAACGGAGACATAGAAATATCAATAAAATCATTTTCCTGACATTGTAAATAAATGAGTAACAAAATTTGAACTGCACAAAGTCAGACACTCACATCAACCTCCATAGGAGCATCTGCCTCTATCGGGACAGCTGGCACATCCAGGGGAGTTGTTGGTTCCGGACCCCCCATCAAAGATGGGGAAGATGAAGAGGAAGAAATCAGTTCCTGAACGTCGGCCGAAGAGTGCGGTGAGTTGTCAGGCTGGGGAGCCAAAAATTGATCTCCTTCGACGTCAAGACCGTCAGTCGTAGGCTGTTGGAGGGATGTAGGACCTCCCAGGTCCGGCTCCATAAATTCACCCAGTAGGGAGTCTGGCTGAACCACGCCAAGGGAAGCTGGAAGGGTCCCTGGACCTTGTGCTTCGGCAGCACCCCCTGTTTCGGGTCCTGCTGGCGTGGTGCTGAATTGCTGTTGCTGTTGTTGTTGTTGCTGTTGCTTTTGAGCCAACACAAGACTGGGCTCCCTGAAAAACAGAAGAAAATTCTAAATTCCAAAAACATCATAAATTTGAGTATTGAACTTTGAACTTGAATTTCTGGTTCAAGACGTGCTCAAAAGATCAACATCTATGGAATGGTAAAGGGGAATGAAATGAGAGCATTTTGATTCTAAGCCTGGTGACCAACTTTGTGACAATAAAATGAATATGCAAGTTTGCCGAACAGTCTGTCAGTATACGTAAAAAACTGAACAACAACTTGTAAGGTTAACATTAGAAAACTACTGAAATCTAGCAATGAGTACAAACAAATGGCGACTATTTCTACACTGCCAGACTGGCTTATTTTTAGGCCAAAATTTATGGGGGGCTTCATCGGGGGAGCCCCCCATCGATGGGGGGAGCCTGACCAAGAATGGGGGGGGGCATTTTTTGGAAAATGTTTTCGAATTTTTGCGGTTTTTGTGTAAAATGTGTAAGAATCGCTAAAAATTGACTAATTTTAAGTGGTTTCTAGGCTAAAATAGTGACAATTTCGTTAAAAATCCGGCGAAGCAGGAAAACTTTTTGAAAATTTAGGGTAAAAATGGTAAAATTTGGCAATTTTTTGGGTTATGGGGGGAGGTCGGAATTTATGGGGGCATTTCATGGGGGGACCTCGAATAAGGGAAGGTCACCGAGTGGGCCCCCCAGTAAAAATAAGCCAGCCAGATGCCAACGTTAGCCCAATCGTCTTTTGCTTGCTTTTTCTGGAAAATCTGGAAAGATACTCAATTCTTCAATTCTAATTTTTACTGCTTTGTTAGCGCGGTCAAGCTACAGAAGTGAGACTTTTCTAAATGAAATTAAAGCTTAAAATTGCTCGGGAGACGATTCTCAGAAACAAATAGTTAAAACTAAAAATAATAAAAATATTTTCTCTGAAGTTTTTACATTACAAAATTTCAAACTGTTCTAGATCGTGTGCGTTCATTACCGAGAATTGCTTAATCGAGAATTGCTTTACCGAGAAAATGAGCAGCCGTTAATTTGAAATTTTGCTTTACCGAGAAAAGCCAAATATACACATTTTGCTTAACCGAGAATTGCTTTACCGAGAATTGCTTAATCGAGAAATGTACGTTATCAATACTGGACTATAAATGATGAATGGAAGAATATAATATGAACAGTATATAACTGAATATAACTTTAACAGTTTAACAGCTTTGTAAGTGCGCTTCTGTTTACTTATGTTTATGTATTTATCAATAGGATTTTAAACAAGTTGTATGAATTTACCTCATTTTTCTAATTAATCAAATTCAAACACGTACGTAAGGGTGTAACAAATCAGATTTTAATTTGTATAAATAACGTAATTATTTGCCGGGTGGTTCTGTATATATGCTAAACTATACATGCATAATAAATAGAAAGTTACTCAATTTAGTTTTTGATTTTAAATTTGCTGTGCAAAAACATAAAATATAAAAATTCTAAGGCTTGAAATTTTTAAGACACAAAAAATACAGAAGTAAGTCTCACCTGAAGAATCAAGCTTTTACTTTTCTTTTAATGAATTTTGGTTTTCTTAAAACTTAACGACCTGTTTTACGATTTGCGCTGACAATGAATCTGAAATCAAATTTTCAATTTTAGCGTCAGCATTATTCTATATCAAAACTTCTTAGCTTAGCCAGTATAACAAGAACTGGGTTACCAATGTATGGCAGATTAGTGTTTAGCTGCTAAACAAAGTAGAAGTAATTGGAAGTGGAAGTAGAAATTGGAAGTAGAAATATTAATTCGAATAAATAACTTTGCACGCAAAAGTAAATCTAGTAAAGAAAATCAAGGACATCGTTTTCAAATACAAGCCACCAAAAAATTCGTCCACCTTTTTTCTTGAAAATTTCGAAAATTCGAAAAAATTCCACCCCTGAAAATTTTTTACCTGTGTTTAAGTAATTATTTAGCTTACATCAAAACACAATCAGTGTGTTGGCGAATTTTGTGCCTGCGTCGAGCTTTACAACACAAACATACCGCGTAAATTGATGTGATGGGTCTGATTTGAGGGAGGGGTGGCCGGTGGGTCGTTAGTAAACAGAACATAGTTTTTGCTCTGATAACAGAGACTAGGCTTAGTGTTACACTCTTACCATTATGTACTCTTGATATTATGTATGTACGCTTGATAAGAGTTCGTAACTCTTATTCTATTATATTATGTAATTTTGGTAATTATGATTAGAGTGGCACACTCTTATATTATGTACTCTTACTTAAGTAGTATATATAGTGTACCCGTTTCGAGCAGCAATCCCAATCCCAAATTTTCACTCCCACTCCTTGAGCATAGGTTTGCATTGTATGACGTCACTACCCTTGAGCCTTCTTTTCCTTGAGTTCCGCACCATTGTCCCTTCCTCACCACCCCTCTGAGTTCTTCCCCCGGGGCTTGGGACCCGGCGTCGGCCCATTACCGGACTCCTACCTACCTACCTACCTAACCTACTTACCTAATCTACATATATACACTATCTAACCTACCTACCTAACCTATGTACAATACATCTATACAGTACCTAACCTAGTCCGGCGCATGCAAAATTTTTGTATTTTTGTCTTTTTATAATTTTTTCGTTTTATAAGCGATTATTTACAGCAAATACATATGTACAATATATACAGTTAGTCCTGGGTTGGGATACGGGAGTGGTTATGGTGTGGAGGATTGGTTTTTGTTGGTTGGTTTTATGTCTTCAATGTTCATTGTCCTAATGCCTTTTCCTTGAAGTTGAGTCATGTGATTCGAAGCTTGCAACCCGGTGACCCGGTATTTTTGAAAATTCAGGTTTAAGCTTGCAAAAAATTAAAAATTCTTTATTGGGGTGCGGTGAGTGTTTTATACCATTTTGGACATTTTTGACGACTAAAATATCAAGTTGGGCAAAAGTTTTGCTTTCCTTAAAATAGTAGCACTGGATAGTGAATATTGTACGTTAGCCGGAAAAAATCAAAACGATTTGCACGATTTTGCACTCAATAATGTGACGTAAACTACTTAGCTTTCTGAATCAAACAAATTGGAACAAAAGCTTTTTGAATCAAACAAATTGGAACAAATACTTTGCCAAAGTCATAACATCATCTAATTCCAATCATAGGGTTTATTATTAGCACTTTTCTGTTTTATCATTATATATTTTAAGTGAAATATTTCACTTAGGTGTATGATTGAAGTTTCACTCAGCTTATTGATATAAGGAAAAATATTGGAAATATTTTTTCGTATGGCTAGGATTCAGAGAATAGGAACTAAAATCAATCACAATTGGTTGCTGAAGATATGTATATATTAAGCCATAACAATTGCAAAAATGCAAAGTATATAAAACTCAGAATCTGTAAACCTTGTTTTGCTGAGTTTCCTTCTTACCGAGATATGAAACCCGCAGTCTGACCCTCTCCCTCCAAAAATAATAGCAGCAGCGATAAATCACTTACAGTAGATGGAGCATGGAGAATTTTAGATTTTAAAATAAAGATTTCAGACTCTCAGGGCCAATGTAATAGTTTTCATTTTCTAGTTAAGATTCAACGCAACCATTGTAGTTTGAAATCTAGATCTAAGCTTGACAGGACATTACAAATATTATGAGGACAATACTACAACGACAAGCATTTAGAAAAACCTACACGATTAAGTTAAGAATATTTCTATTGCTAGTTTTTGAGTATATATATATATATATATATATATATATATATATACAAGTAACAAAAATGCTCCGCACAAAAGGGGATAATATGTGTGTTGGGCTGGGCCTATGTCTGTCGTTTAAATTCCGGTTGAGAAAGCAAGTATATAAATCCGACACAGCAAGTTTGGGTGGGTGTTTCTATGGCGAAAGTTGTTCAGTTCGATGAGGGCCTTCATTTGACTCGAAATTTGACCACTTTTGAAAATTTTAATGTTTGACCCAAAATCGCCTAAGTCCCCACCCCACCCTACCACAGCCCTCTACAGCCACTTTAGGTACGCACTTCTATGACAAAAGTTGCTCAGTTCGATGCGGGCTTTCATTTGGTACCAAATTTGACCACTTTTGAAAATTTTAATTTTTAACCAAAATCGCCTAAGTCCCCACCCCACCCCACCACAGCCCTCTACAGCCACTTTAGGTACGCACTTCTATGACAAAAGTTGCTCAGTTCGATGCGGGCTTTCATTTGGTACCAAATTTGACCACTTTTGAAAATTTTAATTTTTGACACAAAATCGCCTAAGTCCCCACCCCACCCCACCACAGCCCTGTACAGCCACTTTAGGTACGCACTTCTATGACAAAAGTTGTTCAGCTCACTTAGGGCTTTCATTTGGTACCAAATTTGACCACTTTTGAAAAATTTTATTTTTGACCACTTGACCGCCTACCCGATTTACCCTTCAAACGGCAAAGTGGAGCCAGTCCAGCAAAATGGGTGGGTCGGACGGCAAAACGGACTCCGGGAATCAGCTGGGCGCACCAGAAAACCTCTATGGACAAAGTTTTGAGAGGCTATGCACAGTCCTATATGGTGTTCTTGTAAGTCGGTACCGACTTGACCCTCCCGACAGCAAAGTGGAACCAGCCCAGCAAAATGGGTGGGTCGGACGGCAAAACGGACACCGGAAATGAGCTGGGCGCACCAGAAAACCCCTATGGACAAAGTTTTGAGAGGCTATGCACAGTCCTATATGGTGTTCTTGGAAGTCGGTACCGACTTGACCCTCCCGACAGCAAAGTGGAACCAGCCCAGCAATATGGGTGGGTCCGACGGCAAAACTGCTTACGGGAAGCAATTCGCCGTGCCAGAAAACTTTTGTATGAAAGAATTGAGGTTTCTAAGTTGAATACACAGCGAGAAATTTCGATTTTTCATTTTTCGAATTTTCACCATTTTTGACCGGCCACAGTGGTCGCATGGGAAGTGATAGAGAAACGAGACTTAGCTATTTAGTTAGTTCAATATATGTAGTTTCTGAATATAAAAAGAAATCGGCTCCAGCTCTTAACGTTCGAGCTGCGCAGCGACCACAAAAATGGTCACTTTTCGCTCTGAGCCGACTTTGCGGCGCCGCTGCGGCGCTGTGGCGCACCTGCGGCGCAAAAAAGTAGCGATTCTTAAATGGCGCATGGGGTACTACCAGACCCTATACCCCTTTAGGTCCGGCCTCCGCTGCAGATTACGTGAAAGAGGCGGAAAGTCAGGACAATACGACCATTAAATAGGAGAAACCGGAAAAAAAAAAAAAACATCGCCGCCATAACCGGTCCGGGGCGCAACTTTTTAACGGAAAGTGATACGGGGCTGAAACTTCGCACACATACTAAACTCGATGTGCTCTACAATTTGCGCATGAAATCTGCGCAGGATCTGCGCAGGATTTTGCGCAGCCTCTGCGCAGCTTATTTTACGGTGTCTCCAGGGACTTTTGACACATATTATAGGGGTCGCTGCCGCGACCCCTATGATATATATATATAATTGTTGAAGTTTTCAGTTGGTAAAAATTGGTAAAACTTTGAAAAATATCCTATAACAGCAAAACATTCTTCCAATCAAAAATATCGGGTCAAGACCAGGTCAGAGCTCCTGACCCGGTGACCCGGTCTATATAGTGACCCGAACTGACCCGGTGACCCGGTTTCATCTCTGTACGGTATTTTATTTTTTATTTTTATTTATAATTTTAGCCACATACTATTCCGGATTATCTTAGAAATATTGCTTCACGTAATATAACATTGTGAGAAAATTGATCTGTGTGTTGGTAGGCCACACAAATTTATATTCATGTTACCATATTCTTCAGATTCCAGAATTCTGGCATGCTTCATTGCTCACAAGTATATGCGGGTTTAGACATTTCTCGGTTAAGCAATTCTCGGTAAAGCAAATTCTCAGTAAAACAAATTCTCGGTAAAGCAAATTCTCGCTTTTGCAATTCTCGCTTAAGCAATTCTCGGTAAAGCAATTCTCGGTTAAGCAATTCTCGGTAATGAATGTAAACCTTCTAGATAGGGATTTCAATTTTGTGAAACCTATCACAGTTATGTTGCAAACCTGAATTAACTAAAGCAATGTACCGGAAACTTCGATTCTACGACCCTAGATAGGGATTTCAATTTTGTGAAACCTATCACAGTTATGTTGCAAACCTGAAATAACTAAAGCAATGTACCGGAAACTTCGATTCTACGACCTTGAAAACCCCTTAGAGGTAACAAGGTTTTATTTGGCAGGCTTGAACTCCAAGCCTAATCGATTGAACTTGCAAAACCGTCCAAAACTTGCAGGCTCATTGAAGAGCTTCCCCCATGACTGTCACCTTTTACCCTTCCCATACAAGTTTTTCAACTCAACCACAAGTCCAGATACAAGTTTTGGTAAAAGCTACGCTTGGGCCGAATTACCTATCGCCAAAACTTCATTACATTCGATTCCCCAAAAATGTTCTTTTATTAGTCCCAAAAATTCTAATAAAAGAAAACAAACGAAACGAAAGATGCAAAATTCGGACACAGAAAAATATCGTTATAGGAAAAACTACACTGAAAAATCAAAACTGCACCTTAGTCCTTTCAGTTCAACCGTAGTTGGAGGCGGGGGCCCGTGGGCCCGGGCCTCGTGCCTGTCCAGGCCCGCCTGGGTGCGGAACCGGAGGGCACAAGTAGGGCAGGAATGGGGGCGCAGGACCGGCCGGGGCCGACGGTGCTGGGACCAGACATGACTGCGGACCTGCAGCTTGGAGCCCAGACGACGCTGACAGATGTAGCAGGGAAAGCTGGTGGGAGCGTCCTACAAAACACAAATACCGTACACTACGCAAAAAATCAATGAAATTAAAAAACCATAATACAAGAGGATAAACTTAGGGGCCTTTTCTTGGAAAGAGGCAAGTCAAGAGCCTGGTCCGAAATAAAAGAGCCACAAGTTAAATTTTAACTGTATTCCACACGGTTTTTTGGACAAAATTGGGGGCATTTGCCCACTCGGCCAAAAGTTTGCCCACTCAAATTTAAATTTGCCCAGCAGTTTGCCCACTGAAAAATTGGACCACAGAGATAAAAGAAGTGAACATTTCTATTACGGTATTATCGCTAATTTTAAAAAATCTTCAATTTTTTCTGGGGGGCTACCGCCCCCCAGACCCCCCGCTGGGGTTCCTTTGTCATTACTAAATTGTAATTTGATTATGATTTGATTTGATTTATATGTTTTAATATGTATAAGAACCCTGTATTGTATAAAATCTAAGATTGCTTAACAAAATTTAGAGCAAGACAAGCAAGCAAAACAAGAAAACAGCATAACACAGTTGTTAAGCAACGAAATGCGTGTAAATGGCTGAGTTCTGTCCGATACATCCATTTTCAAAACTCAGTCAAGTCTTCTAATTCTAAACTAAGGCAAATTGAAGGAAAAATCCCTCAATTCAGTGGTCCTTTCAAACGATGAAATTTCAGTTTTTCGAAAATAACTTGAAATAGGTGGCAAATACGCGATTGCGACAAGAAGAAAAGTTGTTCAGCATCATGAAAGCTATCGATTGATATACATATTGTGTATATTGGACAATCTTCAAAAATTCGCTTTTTGACGGATTTTGCAACTATTTTCATGTTTCAAGTGGAATAAATCTATAATGCCACGGCAGAATTCTTTCATATTTGGCACAATTTTGCAGACCTATGGGGTGTACGTTCACACCAAATTTCAGCTTCCGGGCTTGCACCCCATTTAAATTATTAGATTCGGCGGCCAAAATTTTCCAAATTTTTTATATTTCTTCAAGTTTGGGCTAGCATAGCACTCTAACCATTAGGGTTACAGCAAAGCTAGTGCCGTGTGCATGTTAGCCAATATGTCTTCTCTTGCTGTGCCAAAGCGTAGACAGTTTCACTGAACCAAACAGCTGTGAGAAATTTTTATGTATTTATGTTGGGTGTCGCCAAAGTCGGGGGGTCGGCCAGGTTGATCGAAGCGTAGCGGGTCATAGAAAGGCAGCTAAGAACCAACGAGTTGATACTTTTTTGCTCACGCACATGCTTCATATTCATGCTAAAAATGTATCAAATCGGAAGATGTTTGGGCAAAAGTTTAGTCGCCCCCCCCCCTTAAGGCACAACTAAAGAAAACCACAGGAATTTGCCCACTCAATCCTAAATTTGCCCACTAAAATGCCCACCGGCCGTTTTGAAAAAAACCCACCCTGGTATTCCACTACGTTCTCTTGTTTGAATATTACCCTAGCAAGACTTGGGAGAACAAGTTAAAAAAATTGAAATAGACAATATCTTGAAAAATAGAAACATATTTTAGAAAACTTAAAAAATTAGATATCTAAAACTATAACCCGCATAGAATCAATATCCGAGCCATAGACCATCATGGTATCAACCAAATTCTCCTCCGTAAACGGTATCTCCGCATGCTCCTGACGCAGGTGCTCGCGGGCAACGGACGCGTCAGCGAAACCAGCGTCACAGACACGACACTGAAAGCCAGCGTTTCCCGTATGGCGCCACAGATGCTGCGATAGCCAACGAGCCTGTCGATAGCGTTTTCCGCAGAGACCGCAAGGATTCTCAAATGCTAAAATGTAGAATGATGACATGGCAATATGAAATAAAGCAACAAACTTGATGTCTTCCTGAAAGGATAAAAATTTTAGGAAAACGATAACTAAATTTAAAGGAAACCAGGGAAAGACAAAGTCGGATTATACTTAAAAGACACAAAAAACTTCCAGCTCAGACTAATTTTCACCCTTCAATAAAACACTGCCAAAACATAAACATTAAAATTTCATCCTTTAAACCTCATTCAAAAGGGTAGGTCCTCAAATCCAACCAAATCCATTAACGTCACAAACATTATAACAAATCTACGATTGGCAGTGCTATTTAGGACCCCTACCCTTCAAATGCATACGCCAGGCATGCATCTGAGCCTGTTCGGGTGTGTCAAAGGCCTTTCCACAGTGGCGACACTTAGCCTTCAGTTGGGGATGATCTTCCAGCATATGCTGACGCAGTGACCCGCTATCGGTGTGAATACGATGACACACAGAACAGCTGTAGATACGAATGCTGGGATGCTGCTCTACAAAGTGACGCTTCAGCATGTTGAGGCCGAAAAAGGACAAATTACAATCCTGAAAAATAAAGACAGACCCAAGTATACTCTCTCTACGTACACAAAAAGGCTAAAAATATTACAAAACAAAGCAGCAGAGCTTCCGCCTGTACACACCAGAAGTTGGAAAAATGTTTGGTTTTTGCAATAAAATCGGCCTTCAAATCTTTTAACTGTTTTTGTATTTAAAAGAACTGCGAAAATTTAAATATTACACACTTTTATGCAAAAATTGAAATGTTCAACGAAGATTTGGAAGCGCTCAAGCTTTTTATCGTCATGAACACTATGAATATGCTGTTAACAAAATAAAAATTGATTTTCGCCCTTTCGCCCTTCCAATCGCGAAGGGGGGGCGGCCGCCAAGTCCCCGACTCCCCCCCCCTAGATTCGCCCCAGCCTCAAACCATGAACTATCGAAAATTTAGTAACTCCCAATGACAACAATAATACAGAAAATTCTCCGGATTCGCAGGGTATCGCAAAAATTAAATCGTTGTGAGAAACTGCAGTCTGCCTATACTCGGGTAGTATGCGCCTACTATGAGGGAGGAGATAATATCTAGTTACGCCTCCAGAACACCCTCACTTGCGAGGAGACGACTATATTCTTCCTCTTAGCCTAGATTCCACCAACTAAGATTAGGACTAACTGTGGATTAGCTGAGGACTAAGTCCAATTTTTGAATGGGAAACCAGTACCTAGTCCTCAGGCAATTCACACTTAGTCCTAATCTGTTTTGATGCAATCCAGGGTTAAAGTGATATATAGGTGTTTCACCATTTGTCAAACGTGGCTAAGCTTGACGTGCGTCAAATACAACGGTAGTCTAGCGATGTAAGAAAACCGTATTTTAACCTGTCCGCCCACCGAACGCACCTCACACTGATACAGCGAATTGAACAGTTCATGCGAGACGGCATGCTTCTGTAGATAGTCAGCGCTGGTAAAGCGTTTCCCACAGTCCTGACAGATATGGGCATTGGGATCGTGACGCAGCCGGATGTGACGCGTCAAAGCTCCTTCGCTCCAAAATCGCTTACGACACACAACACAACTGAAACATATAGTTTATTATGGAACTAAGCAAGTTTAGCAGAGTTGATTCAAGCGCCTCCTCTGTCCACGCTGACTTACAATAATATAAGGCATTGACGATGACACACTTTGAAAACTTTTTGAGGGGAGGGGTAAGGGAACCTCCCAGTGAGACCACCTCCCAGTCCCTTAGAAGATCTGGGAGACTGGGAGGTTGTCGAAGACTTAAAATAGTAGCCGTAAATTAAGAAAAAAGAGAGTAAATTTCGCGCCGAAAGCCAAATTATACCTCTTTTCCTAAAATTAAACAAGGGTCGCCAAAGTTAAGAAATTTTCACTGTTTTATGTTAACACTAATGTTTACATGTAGTCCGCCCGACCCCTATTTATATGTTCTGCCCCCAGCCCCATCACATAAATATACCCAAAAAATAATCCAGCAGGCCTTTTGGGCTTAATTTAATTCCACTTTCTTTTATATGGGAAGGGCTCACAAAATCAAAATCCTAATAAATCACAAAATAACATCAAAATCCTAAAAACTGTAATACATACACGGAAAAAGTAGGCGTCTTTCACGTGTACTACGCTTCCATGCAGTGCTATCTTAGTCTTTAGTCCAACAAGCCAATTTTAAACATTTCAATTTAATTTTCAATTTGCAAAATTTCAGTTTCATCCTTTCGGAAGATCGAAAAAAACCTAAAGAATGAATGAATAAAACATAAGATACACATAAAACTCCTAGAATAGACCAGAAAAGCCACCTACCGATGCTGCTTTCGCCGTTCATGATTCTGCTTTCGATGCTCGTCGAGCGCCGTTTTGTTGTTGTAACGGGCCCCGCAGTGCTGACAGGCGAATCGGCCCGGCGCAGCCGAGCTGCTGGTCCGAATCTGGATGACCGACGCTTCAATGGGCGGTGAGCACGGGGGCAGGGGAGTCTTCAGGGAGGACAGCACCACCTGAGGGTGAAGCCCTCTCTGTGCTGTAGCACCGGACGGTAGCACAGCACCGGCAGGAGCTGGTGCTGCCGCACCACCATCGCTGCTGACGATCGTATCGTCGTCACCGGCAGCTGCAGCCACAGCTACAGCAAAGGCAACCGTTTCTGTTAGCTGGTCTGTGATGGCCTGTGCTGAGGCTAGACGCTAAAACAGAGAAATTGTTCACAGTACGAAACTTATAAATTTAGTGTAAAGTTTGGTTTGTTTTAAATTTTGCTACTAAGCTACAAATTTCGCTACAAAATGCGCTAACGTAATATAGGACAAAAATTCTTCCACTCATTTATTATCGTGAAACAAGCAAGGGCGTTCCAGATGGAGAGTCTAGGGAGTCTGCCCCCCTCAATTTTCAAAAATTTTTAAAAAGTTTGCAATTTTTGGAAAAAATCCCTTTTGGGCTTGGACCCTCCCCCCCCCCTTTTAAAAACATTGTATACGCCCCCTCAAACAAGCAATTATAACATCATCACGAGATGTTTGGCAAGACAAGACAAGACAATTTGCTTACTTGAAAAGGAAATAAGCAATTAGTACATAAACTTTATTAGCATCAAAAAAGGTGTTTGCTTGCACCAACGGTTCCCTAAACTCGGCTTTCATTTTCTAGCAATTCTTGATCAAATCATACCTTTTCTCAAAGTTTACAGTGCGATGAACAGTAATGAGCACCGAAAAACCGTTTGTATCCAGAAAAAAGACAAGAGAAAAAGAACAAACTATAAGCTACAGAAAGCAAGGGTAGTGGTATGGTACGAACACCGACAACAAAATTTCACACAAAACTTAGAAAAACTAAACCTACGTCAGCATCATTTTCCACGAGAGGGGTGAGCCCTAGGTCCATCGGGTCTTCGGTTCGGGCCGCTGGTTCTTCGCCCGCCTTTTCGGCCACCTCCAGCATCGATGGCATGCCACGCGGGCGCGGCACTGGACTGAGACCCTCAGCCAGCATCCCGCCCATGCCAATCGGTCGCTCAATATGGGTCTTCATATGAAGTAGGAGTTGAATGAAATCGCCAAACTCTTGACTACAGGTCTGGCACCGGTAGGGCAGGTCGGTGGGTGCCGCTTTACGCGGGTCCCACTCCACAACGTAGGCTTTTTCCACAAAAATCGGCTGATGACGTTTACGGGCCAGGAGCCCAGGCGGTTCCTGCGGTACCTCCATGTTTAGGGAATCTTCCTGTTCTTCAGGAACATTGGTTATCTGGCGACCGCCAGAGGCTGGTGGGAGCAGCGAAGACACCGCCTTTAGAGGGAAGCCGCCTGATTTCGTAGTAGGCTGACCAGGGACGCTAGCTGGCTCTCCAACCAGCTGTGAGCCAGAGCTGGCGGCAGCTGTTGCCGCTACCAATTCCAGAGCCGGTTCCTCCCGAATACTGGGCATGCGAGGGCCGGTCGTCAGAAGATTGGATGGTAGATGACCACGTTTGGCAATGCTAAACGGGAAAATACCGCAAATATAATCGAGGCGTTCAAATTAGCAACAAATAGCAAGGTCGTACATAGGAAGGATGTAAGTACGTAATTTTCACGAGTCCTGATACTTTATGTACGTAATTAATTTCATACTGTGGTGGTGGTATTATAATGCAGAAAATACATAAACATGCAGTAAAGAGGCATGGATGCTAGAATATAAATCAAAAATTCCGTAAAGCTGAATTTTTTGTTGAGACAGAAAATCTGTAAAATCCGGGGGGGGTGGGGATCCGAGGGAAATTTTACAAGTCCGAGGGGGGGGAAATATAATTTCCCAACGATGGCTCGAGGTGCCTCGACTAGAGTAGGGCGGGGATCCGAAAAAGAGGGGGGATAAAATGGGCTAAAAATGCTAGATGCTAAAAATAGGGTAAAACAGAATAAAGTGCTCAAAAATTATGTTCTAGTACCAAAACAGACGATTCGTCACCAAAACATTCCGGCAAAGATGACAATTTTTCAAAATTTTGACCAAAAATCCTTCAAATTTGGCATTTTCTGGGCACCTTACAAGAACCAAAAATGCTCCTTCGTCGCATGTAAAATACATATGAGTACTCTCAGGCAGGTTGTACAAACACGGAAACTAGCCTGTAAAATGCATATGAGTGGCGTTGAGGTTGTAAATTAAGGAAAACAAGTTGCAACGGCTTAACATATGAGCCTGTCCTACAACGAGGCTCATATTGGCGTATGTCATACATAATATAATTTGTTGATATTTGACCTTCATATAAATAGCACGTAAAGCTTTTCATTACAAAATTGTTCTTCACACATCTTGTCGCTAAGACATTATACTGTGCATACGCATTATACAGCATGCCACTTTGCCCTCTGACTCAGAGCCATGTGGGGAAAGCATTACGTATGTGAGAGTAGTGTGTCATAGTGTTCCGAGAATACAGTAGGTGTACTATGTATAGTGCTTCCGGAAATAGGTGCCATGGTGTTTCGGGAAACATCCGCTTGCATCTACAGTTAAACTTGAGGTGTTGCAGTTCACTTCGTTCTGTCCAATTCTTTCAAGCCACAATGTTAACATGTTATGTCTATTCATTCGTTTTTTCTTTAATATGATGACCTGATGATCTTTAAGAAGGCTGCACTGTGACGCCAATATGAGCCTCGTTGTAGGACAGGCTCATATGTTAAGCCGTTGCAACTTGTTTTCCTTAATTTACAACCTCAACGCCACTCATATGCATTTTACAGGCTAGTTTCCGTGTTTGTACAACCTGCCTGAGAGTACTCATATGTATTTTACATGCGACGAAGGAGCATTTTTGGTTCTTGTTTTCCATTCTTTTACATATGTATGCGCAAAAAAGAACCAACATAATATATTTCCGAACACCATGCGCAAGCAGATACTATTTTGACCACTTTTGGAAAATTTCATATTTCACCCAAAATCGCTTACGTCCCCACCCCACCCCACCACAGCACTCTACAGCCACTTTGGGCATGCAATTCTATGACAAAAGTTGCTCCGCTCAGTTAGGGCTTTCATTTGGTACCAAATCTGACCACTTTTCAAAAATTTCATTTTTGACCGAAAATCGTCTAAGTCCCCACCCCACCCCACCACAGCACGCTACAGCCACTTTGAGCATGCAATTCTATGACAAAAGTTGCTCAGCTCACTTAGGGCTTTCATTTGGTACCAAATTTGACCACTTTTGAAAAATTTCATTTTTGACCGAAAATCGCCTAAGACCCCACCCCAAACCACCACAGCACTCTACAGACACTTTGAGCATGCAATTCCATGACAAATGTTGCTCAGTTCACTTAGGGCTTTCATTTGGTACCAAATTTGACCACTTTTGAAAAATTTCATTTTTGACCGAAAATCGCCTAAGTCCCCACCCCACCCCACCACAGCACTCTACAGCCACTTTGAGCATGCAGTTCTATGACAAAAGTTGCTCAGCTCGCTCAGGGCTTTCATTTGGTACCAAATTTGACCACTTTGAAAAATTTCATTTTTGACCGAAAATCGCCTAAGTCCCCACCCCACCCCACGACAGCACTCTACAGCCACTTTGAGCATGCAGTTCTATGACAAACGTTGCTCAGCTCGCCTAGGGCTTTCATTTGGTACCAAATTTGACCACTTTTGAAAATTTTCATTTTTGACCCAATGACCTCCCACCGACCTGACCCTCCAGATGGCAAAGTGGAACCAGCACAGCAAGGTGGGTGGGTCAGACGGCAAAACGGATGCCAGGAATGAGCTGGGCGCACCAGAAAACCCCTACAGACAATGTTTTGTCAGGCTATGTACAGTCCTATATGGTGTTCCCGGAAGTCGGTACCGACCGGACCCTCCAGACGGCAAAGTGGAACCAGCGCAGCAAGATGGGTGGGTCAGACGAAAAAACGGACACCGGGAATGAGCTGGGCGCACCAGAAAACCCCTATAGACAAAGTTTGGAGAGGCAAAGTAAAGCCTACTATGGACCTCCGGGAAGCGGTTACCGACATGACCCCTCAGACGGTCAAGTGGAACCAGCCCAGCAACTTGGGTTACTCGGGCAGCAAAACTGATAGCGGGAATCGATTCTCCGTCCCAAAATACCTTTGTATGCAAAATTTGAGCCACCCATGTAGCAAAATAAGCGAAAAAATTAAGTTCAAAGTTCGACCCAAAATTCACCAACTTTGGCCGGCCAGTACCGAAAAATTACGCACGAAGACGGAAAATCATATAGCATTTGAACGACCCCGATATGTGTACTGTTTAACCATATAGTCAGTATTGCCCCATATATAGCCCAATCTGACTTATTAAGGCGCCTTTGAAGCATACTTTTTGGCCATTTTAGCGTTTTGGCCGACTTTGGCCCCCAGCCAAAAATTTTTTCCGGCCCTGGGAGGCATAAAAACTAGCTTATTTTCTTATTTTTGATTTGTACTACAAGAACATATATGGGTTTCATAGGCAAAAGTTTTTCTATCTGTAGTTATTCAAGCTACAAAACCCCCTTATGAGACATCAAAAGCGAGAAACCGAAAAAAACATCACTCTCGTAAGCGATTTTTGGCATAACTTTTTAACGGAAAGTGGTACGGGGATGAAACTTCAGGTACATACTAAACTCGACACGTACAATTTTTTGCGCACATAATCTGCGCAGGATCTGCGCAGCCTTGTTTTACACGGTCATTCGACCATTTTCACTCATATTATAGGGGTCGCTACCGCGACCCCTATGATAGTGTGTGGGGGTGGGGGGAAGCCCGAAAAGTGGATGCGGGGCCGAGCGGGGGGTGGAGGCGTCAACTGGGGGTCCAAAACATTAGCGGGGAAGGGGTCGCCCCCCTCAAGTAAACCCAGAGAGATAAAACCTATCTGGTTAGAAAGGGGAACTTCCCTAGGAAGCAACAGTAAGAAAAAACCATACGTAGTCTTACCGACAATACAGAGCATGCAGGGCCAGGCCGGCCCGGCGCCAAAACGTCTGACGACAATGCTGACAGGACCAGAGCTGGCGGCGACTCAGATACGAAAATGGTTTAGTCAGTAGGCTGGTTTTACGGTAGCGGTCATCGCGACAGTGGAGTCGCCAATGGTCAGCAAACCGATAGATACAGGAAAAATGCTTCTCACAAACTGGGCAGGTCGTCACCAGGGAATCATCTTCCGGGTCAGAATCGTTGCCCTAGAAGACAAAGAAAAACAAAATGCAAAATTCAAACACTGTTTTTAATAAGAACTTTAGGAAACAAGCTTGTTGCGACAGTTGTGCCAGTGTGGCTACCATACGTGTGCCTTGGAGGGGGGGGGGCGTAAAGAACTGGAAAATCCTGTTTGGTTCAACCCCCCCCTAAACTTCTCCTCCTGCACATGTCTAGTGAGTGGCGACTGTTATTTGGGAGCACTCATACATTTTTCGGGTTATCCTTTCACTTTTCGGAGCCACGCCCCCTCATGTTACGGCAAATTACCATCCGGCTTTTGGAGAGTTAAAAGCTACATAAGATCATATTGTCATAAGTCTACAAAAATAGCGACTTTTTCTAAAAATGCTAACTTCCCGCCTAAAATTTCTGTATTATTGTATAGCTTGTCCCGCCCACTTTCCGAAGCCATCTCCCTACCACCTCTCTAGTTACAAAAATTCCAAAGAATGCCAGAAAGGTAATTCTCTATCCATTAAAAGATACCATACCCCTTCAAGAAGCACCCCTTCCTGGCAACACGCTTAATTTTACCTCTAAGTCGGATTCCACTCCAGAATCGGAAAAGATGGACACTTCATCCTCTGACACGGGTTCGCCTTCGCTTTCCGACTCCACGCCTGGACAAAAAGAAAACTATATACAGACTGGATTGGACTGGACAGTGCAACAAAACAAACAGTGCTAAAGTATCTGGCATTTGTGGGAGGGGCCCACCTTTATTTTTGCACTTTTGATTTAAAATGCTAATGTTTCGCTATAAGTATGTAACCTATACTTGGGTTGCCCCCCAGGCAGATCCAGGGAGAGGGCGACTGCCCTCCCCAATATCTCTTAATTTTGCCGAAAAATAATGCATAATATTCTCGTAAAAACGTAAATGACGACATCAATGCCCCCTACCATTTTCAAAATCGTAAAAAAATGCCAGTGTTGGTGTACAAATTTGACATAGGGTACCAGTACGCACGCATGTAGTGACGTTATATTAGAAGCTTGAGTCAATGTAGAACACACGCTAAGTATCCACAAGATCTGCAAGCATGGTCTCTTCTCGATAAAACGGCTCTCTCTCAACCTCACTCAAAGTGAGTCCAAGTTTCAAATTCATGACAGGATTTTTATAGCGGGTAAGGCGGGGAGATCCTTGAATGTGAAGAAGTACAGCTGTTTACCCTCATCTTCGTGGAGCCGCATCCGGTTAGTATCCTCCTGTTCATGCATTTCCATATGAGCCTGGTAGGAGCGCAAGGCCATCGGTGTCGTTCCAAACGTATCCCCGCAGACACGACATTTTCTACCTTAATAAAATAAGCAAACACCTTTATGCGTACAAAATAATACTGACTGACACACTGCAATTTGGTACTACTATGTACGTAACATCTTAAACGTTATCGTCTGACTAGGGATTAACTGGGCCCATAAGTTAAGGATCTAGAAATCTACCCAAGCGTATGCGATTCCAAAAATTTTCTAAAGCATTATGAAAACCCGAGCTTCCGCTCTAGCTCAATGCATTTGGGCGTTGAAAGTCGTACACATTTTTCATATTTGACTCACTTTCTTCATCCCTTAACTAGAACTAAACACGGTGTCCAAGCCAGAAGAAAAAATTAAAATAAAGCAGTAATAGCAAGAGGGAATCTTAAAACAAAATCTAAGTGAACTGCAAAAAGCAGGCAAAAGTTTAGGTTTAACTGTGGATCGATGGAGTATCGTTGGATTTCTCTTCAAATGGAAAAAACAGTCAATACGTCAATTCTTCTGTGAATTTGTAGCGTTGATGAAGACTAAGGTAGAAGTTAAGTTCTCTTGATAATGTTCATCCCTGGCTTTTTCCTCCCAAAAATCGGGTCCCCCCAGGATTAGGGCCTTCCCTCCAAAATGCCAGGAAAATGGGGTTTGGAGGGTAAACTTGCAAACATTTTTCTTACGTCACCGGATTTTTAGGTTTTTAGCATTTTTAACGTTTTAAATTTAGCTTAAAATTAGATTAAACATTGCATATGCATTGCATATTTATAACTCGGCAGCAAAAAGTTGCTATTTTAGAAAAAACTTCGCCCCGTCCTGAAATCTGTGCCCCCAGTCCTGGGGGGGGGATTCCCCCCACTCCAGTAATTTTTGTCAACCAAATCAGTGCCATACCTAAGTGAGTTCTCATGTGGCTAACATAGGCAGTATAGCTGTGAAATTCCAGGGAGCATTCTTCGCACCTGAAATCGAATATTGTGCACTTATCTTAAAGCTAGCTGCGGACAACCGTTCAAAAAACAAAAAATGATAAATCACTTGATCAAAATCAAAAACTCTCAATAGCTCAGCACACAGTATGCACATTTCGGAATCTACAATATCTAAATGTACGTCGTTATACCCAAACTTCCATTCGGAAATTCCTACCTCTTAATTCCGCCCATATAGGCATGACCGTGGGCAGCACGGCGGTGATTGATGAAGGCCCCGCGCTCATCAAACACCTCACCACAGCAGCCCCACATAAATCGCCCGTCGTGAACGTCAATCTTAAACGATGGCATGCCACGCGTTTCCACGGTGGCCGTGAAATTGCGACGATTATGCGCCAGGCGCATATGCTTAATCAGATTGCTGGGTTTCGTCAGAACCAGACCGCACAGGTCGCACTTGGATCGACACTGACTTTCACTGCCGGGTGCCGAAGTCGCGGGCTGGGCAGAGGTAGGGCTGGCCGGCCCAGCCGCCTCAGAACGGGCAGCGGGCCGGGCAGGGCTGATTGAGGGGCGGGCCGGCGCCTGACCCGGTCTCGGCCCGGACCGGTCTTGGCCGTGAGCTCGCTGCTGGTGTTGCTCCAACAGCTGCAGAGAGGGCAAAATGGCCCCGCAGTCAGCACAACAGCCCTGCATATCGCTGGGGCCCTTGTTGTGAACCTTCAGATGAATGACCAACTCCTAAAAAACAGCAAAACAGATAAAACCAAAGAAATGAGTCTGAAACAACATTATTTCCATGCCCGATTCTACTAAATTCAAAAAACTGAAAATTCTTAAGGGGGGGGGGTCCACTTTAGGGTCATTTTTTCGACCATCTCCGATTTTTCTCATTTTCACATATTTTATTGTCCAAGTGGGATATTTTAACGAGTTTATAAAATTTAAGTTGGATCTCTTACGGTTGTTGAGAAAATTCACCTCAAAGTAGAGGTATGCATGTGTTAAACATAGGAAATCGAAAAAGTGTCGATTATAATTCTGCGCCAAAAAAATCTCGAAACCAGTAAAAGATACCGGGTAACATTTGGTAGCGATTTAAACCTCTAAACAGATACTGTGTCACTGTGGAATTAGAATTTTGAATTAGGCCTTCAAAAAATTTTAATAGATTTTTGAAGTTAGCGAACTGCCGAAAATCGCTGAGATCTGTCGTTTTTGGTTACCAAAAATGGGTGTCACTAAGTTTGACTGCATATTATAAAAAATAGAAGTCCTAACTAAAAATTCTAATTCCACAGTGACACAGTATATGTATCAAGCTATCGAACGATACCCAATGTTACTTCGAATCTTTTGCCAGTGTTGAGATTGTTTTGGCGCAGAAATTAGTGTTTTTCTGCAAAATTGCGAAAATTGCTGTTTTTTCGAAAGATAGGCATTTTACGACCAAGCTATATTGCGAAATTGCATTTTTTGCATTTCAGCATATTTATTCATGCCTTAGAATCAATTTGTTGCATGAATTATGCCGACAGCTAGTCCAGTACTTCTCAGTGCGCCAATGGGGAACCTCAGACCCCGAAATTCACCAAACAGCGATTTTTCAAAATTTTCAAAATATGGCATATTATATATCAATCGAAAGCTCTCAGTGCAGGGATGAATTCTTCTCATAGAACTATGGCTCGGAAATGCTTCTATTTTAGGTTAAAGCGCTCTTAAACATTTCATTACATCGGGGGGAACAGGGGCCTAGTTTCATCGGAAAATCATTTAAGGAAGCTTCTGATCATGCTTATCTGGCTTGAATCTGTTCGAAAATGTTTTTATTAATTGTTTTTAAATGTGCATAACAAAATAAGCTAATTATATGCAGTTGATTTGCGCAAACTTGCTTCAGTTGTCTGCAGCACCCTCATTTTCGCTGATATTCAAATTGTATTCAATGAATGGCTCCTAACTTACGGAGAACTGAACGAAACAACTCAAAATTTAAACTTGAAATGCACGACATATATGGCTGGATTATGTGTGAAAATGAGCGAAATCCGTGGTGTAAAATTTTTTCACGATGGACCCCCCCCCTTAAGTATGGCAGGTAAGTTAGAACTTGAAACATTCTACTCTTCATATTCCTATGAGCTACCATGCACATTAACAATCCGCTCTCACTCTCCCTTCCCGACCGCCGCTCACAAATTAGTGCCAAGTGGATTGGACTCACTAGCGAACGACTCTTGTATGCTGGCGTGTTAAAGCTCGAAAACAAACGCAGAATGCAAGTCTAAATTGCATTTGCTTGAAACTATAGAACACAAGCACGGCACTACAGGAGACCCAATATACACTGTTCGCAGCATACAAATTAAGTTTGCTTGCTAGTAGGATCCACTTTTCGCTCTGCCGATAGAAGACAGACATGCCTAGTCTAATCAACAGACACACACTTAAATACGCTCTCTCTCTCTCCTTTTCAATATACGTACACTTACATGGCGTTTCCTAAACTCCGCCCCACAGTCAGGGCAGGTCAGCAACGGCAGGAGGCCGTGCAGACTGGCATTGTGCTGGGCCAGCATAGTCTTAGAGCTGAAGGCCAGGGCACAACAGTGACAGCAGAGTTCGTCCAAAACTCTCTCCTCAGACTCTCCACTGTCCTCTGCCATAAATTCTTTGTATCTGGAACAGAATGCAAAAATGGAAATATGAAAAAGGAAAAAGCAAACGAATATATATATTATGTAATTAGAAAATATGAAAAAACAGAAGCACACAATAAAGGTGATACGTAAAGGTTCCATTGAAAATGCCAAATTTTAAGGATTTTTGAGCAGTTTCGTAAATTTTCCGGCTTGGCCGGACTATTTTGTCAAAAATCATCTATTTTGATACTAAAACTTGATTTTTGAAAAAGTTTTAGCTTAGTTGTACAGCCATATGTAGAAAGCTCGCAATCGTTTACCGTAGCCTTAGCATTTTTAGCCCATTTCATTCCCACCCCCCCCCCCCACTTTTTTTGGCCAAGAGAAAGCTCAGCTTGGTACTAGGCTATATCTTTAGAGATGGCGCCGAAACCGACCTGCCCTCTCTAAATTATCACCCCACCGCAAATCGCAAAAGTTTTGCCAGAAATTTTAGTGCTTCAATGAAGATTTCCACAAAAGGTCTATGTTTAGTCTAAATCCAAACATTTTAGAAGAATTTTTGCGTTTCTCCATGCAAAATATGCCAAAACGACCACCATTATTTGCAAAAATCTCCCGGGTTAGCCCCCCCCCGAAAAAATCTCTGGTACTTACTAGTAGTAAATACATACCTGGCATGAGCAGCCATATGTCGGTCACGAGCAGTCTGCTGCCGAAAATCAATCCCACAAATCCGACAGGGCGGAATGGTCAGTCCAGAACTGCCCGGCTGCCGTCTCCGGCCACCTCGATAGGTCGATACCAACAAATCAGATCGGCTGTCCAGCTGGATATCCCGTTCCAGCTCCTCAAAATCTTCATAGGACATCCCCGGCCGAACCGAACGACCGCCAGAACCCCCACCACGTCCACCCCGACCCGCTCGAGCACGAGCCCGACCGCTACCACGACCGCGACCTCCTCGAGCACCTCGGCCACGACCACGCCCACGACCTCGACCCCGGCCACGCCCGCCAAATCCACGCCTGGCCCGGCCACTGGCCGGCCGCTCATCTTCATAAAACTGCTCCTCCTGCTCGCCCTCCGGGAGATGATCGGCCGGCGGGCCAACGGCCCCGGAAACCGGGACCTGAGCCTCAGGCGCTGGTGGCTCCGCTTCGTCTACAACCACCAAATCTCCTTCCGGCTGGGAAGGACTGACTCCAGCTGCGACCGGAGCGGGAGCCGGGGCGGTTTCAGCAGCTCTCGCTGCCAGTCGCTTGCGCTGCAGTTCCTCGGCAGCCGCAGACTGTCGACGATGCTCAGCGTCGCCAAGAATGACACTCTGCAGGGCACGCTTGGTCTGCTCGTCGGCTCGAATCAGACCGCCCCGGACGGTACCGAAGGCACCAGAAGACGACGGTGGAGGACGCTTTGCAGGTGTCGACGCCTTCGACGTAGACGACGGAGGATCTGCCACGGCGGCGGCAGCTTCACGATGCATCATTCGAATGTGGCGCTCCAGACCGAACGGGGTCAGAAATTCTCGGCCACAATGGCAGCAGGGGTGGGCAATTTCTTGGACTGGCTCGCCCTGGACAACAGCAGAAATCGACGGCTCTGGTTGAGCCGGCTGAACGCTGTCCGGGACAGTAGGGGCGGCCGGTTCGGTGGCCATTGGTTCCGGTGGGGCCGAAACGGCACCAGGCGGATGCTCCTTTTGGATGTGTCTTTCCAGAGATTTAGGTAGAAGGAATTTAGCCCTGCACTGAGTGCAGGCAAACACATCCGAGGACCCCGAGGTACCAGGCGCCGCCAAGCCCGGCTCACCGAGACGTCGCTTACGCCAGGGCGCATTGGGATGGCGCCACTTGGCCGTCGGTTTGGTCAGGCTGGCCAGGCGGCGTGCCGCTGGCCGGCCCTCCTTTCCGACGACCGGGGCATGACCGTTCACAGGAATTTTGTAGTCATCGGCCTCCCGAAGAGCCAGGATCTCCTCGACCTGATCGCGTGGGATGCCCTGACGGAGCAGTGCAGATCGTTGTCTGCGCATCGAGCGCATACGGAGGTCACGATCTTCCACGCTCTCATCCGGCAGGGAGTCACAGAAGGTTGGCAACAGTAGACTGCCAGGAGCATACTGGCTACGGCCATACTGTGCCAGCCTGTACTCCTGTATCTGACGTCGTATGGTGAGCAGTCGACGAACAATATTCGCCTGACCACCGTACTTGCGATGACACTGACGTACCAGTTGGTCAAAGCTTTTCCCAATTCCCCTATTTCCATCTTCAGTTTCCGCTGCTCCATCTTCTTCTTCCTCTTCTTCTTCGCCTTCCCTGTCCACAGGCTGGCTGCTGGTCGATCGAATTCCCAGTCGATCCAGGTCCAGCCCAGTTTCCAGGGCGTCCTGAATGGCCAGCGTCAGCTCAATCTGATCACGTGACTTGCCCATCACTTCCAGCTTATTTTTGCGCATGCGCATCTGCGCCAGGCGAGTGTCGCGCTGAGCCGACGACTGCACCGACTCCGGCAGTATGTCAGAGTAGGTAGGCTCAGCCGGGCGTCTGACACTGTACTGGTCCGCTCCGTAGAGTGCCAGGCGTTCCTTTCGAATGCGCATGCGCAGTTCCATCAGGCGACGCACGGTGCGCGGCGTTCCACCATACTCCGCCAAAAATTCACCCATTGCCTGCCGAATCTCAATCTTCTCCGTCGTATTCATTCGTTCCACCAGGCTGGCTTCGGTCACTTCGTTCGCATCGACACCTTCATTATCATCATCATCATCCTCATCAACATCATCCCGAAATTCGTAGAGGTCCGCTTCCGTTACCGCATCCTGCGATGCAGCACCGCTGCTACCGGCTGCAGCAGCAGCAGCGGGTATATGGCTCTGCAGCCGCTGTCGAATGCGCTGTCGTCGTTCGGCAAAGGTTTCTCCGGGCCGTCGGCCCATCGTTAGCCGGCGCGGGCCGCGGGCACGGCCGGCCAGTCCGCGTCGATTTCGAGCCACTCGAGCCGAGGACTGTGCGGCGGGTGTGGCTCGAGATCGCGGCGCCTCATCATAGCCCTCTCGAGCATGTCGGGCCACATGCTCGGACCAGGCCTCCCGGTCATAGAACAGGACATTGCAGAGGGCACAGCGAACCTTACGACCGCCTGAGGACCCTATTCCCCTGGCAGAAACCGAGGAAGCGGAACCGGGTGTGCCGGCTCCGGTCTGAGTCCGTTTGATCAGGTCTTCTTCCTTGAGGCGATGTAGGTGGATGGCTACTGGCCGGAGATCTTCCGGTGTCGGTCGACCGGCTTTGAGCGTCGGCGACGTGCCAGTTTCAGCTTCAGCCGCTTCTTCTTCTTCTTCTGTTGGGACTGTTGGCTGGCTGGGTGACTTCACGACAGGCTGGCTTGATTTTCTCGGCTGAAACAGAAGAGTGAAGTAAGAATTAAAACATTTCATGGCTATTCACACAATCAAAACTTCAGCACTCTACAATATTTTTCGATTTTTCCAGTTTTTCAATTTGTCCCGTCAATTTGTAGCACACAGCAAAGCTACAAGCATAGGTTAACGCGGGCGGGGGGTTTGAGCCCCCTCAAACAGGACAAGGTACAAGCCCTGCTGCCGTCGGGAACAATGGAGTAACCGCCGTAATTTTTCAGCTATAATG
>JASAND010019993.1:0-10371 GCA_030248195.1 Trissonchulus latispiculum | reverse complement strand
TTCCTTACGTATTCCTAGGTAATTTTGACCGAAAGTACAGGAGATTTGAATTTCAAGCGAAATGAGAGCATCGTTAAGTAGTTCGATTAAGTGCTGTGTCCTTCTATTGCGATTCGCCCGCCCAATTTCATGGAGTTGCCTACGCGGGCGAATCGAGTACTCTCTGAACAATACCTACCAGATGTCTATGACCTAATCCGGGGTCCCCGTGACCCTAGGCCCAAGATTATTACCTCATTTGCATATTTCTATTTTTATGTCTCTATTATGCACATTCGAACCTCATTCATGCCGACACTTCACTCAATCACACTTGCACACTTTGATAATTTATTTTCGACTCCTGATTGTATGACTTTCCTGCCTATTACCTGAGTTTGAACGACTACTTGTGTTTCCCCAATGCCCATAATCCCACGGGAGCTCACATGGGGCACAATGCCATCAGACATACACATTCACAACTTCTGTTTCACATTCGTATTTAGTTATCAGTATCACATTCACACAACACTCGCACTGAACCACTGTTGGCACACTTATGCAACATTCATACAACATTCACACTGTGCCACTGCTGGCACACTTATACGACATTCATACAACATTCATACAACATTCACACTTTGCCACTGCTGGCACACTTATACAACATTTGTACAGCATTCACACTGTGCCACTGCTGGCACACTAATACGACATTCGTACAACATTCACACCGTGCCACTGCTGGCACACTTATATGATATTCGTACAACATTCACACTGTGCCACTGCAGGCACACTTATACAACATTCACACTGTGCCACTGCTGGCACACTTATACAATATTTATATAACATTCACACTGTGCCACTGCTGGCACACTTATATAACATTCACACTGTGCCACGCACACTCATACAACATTCACACTGTGCCACTGCTGGCACACTTATACAGTATTTATACAACATTCACACTGTGCCACTGCTTGCACATTTATGCAACATTTATACAACATTCACACTTACGTACTGTATTGTTAGTATTTGGGTGACTGCTAATCAGGTCCACCCTTTACCTGCCTAATACCATAATATCAGTCACACCCGGCAAACTTCAAGACCTTTATCGCACAAAGGAGTTTACATGAGTTGCCTCATTCATGCACTCATTTTCACACTTTCATACACATCACACACACACTTTCACACATTCTAACTTAGCTAATACCTCCTAAATTCCTGAAACAAAACATAATTACTAAACATAATATTACAATTATTAATCATGTTAAACAATCCTAACTACTAACTTTTCTAATTCTAATCTAAATTCTAGATACTTCCCTAAACTATTGGTTTATGCACATTTTGGGAATTTTCTGTAAGAGTTGCTGTTTTGTTTAACTTGAACTTTGAGAACTTTTGGAACTTGGTAACTCGATTTTTAGGAAAATCTAATGTTTTCCTCGTTTAAAAGTAACTTGAGTAGAACTTTGTGAAAGCCTGAGTGAATAACAATTGCCAAGCAATTATTATTAACAAAACTATGAAAAACATATTTTAGTTTACTGATCGGAGGAAGCCGGCCATTCCTCCCCAAAACTCGGAATTATTAAGCAACAAGATAGTGTAAAGACTCAAGGTTTTAGACTCGATTTAAAATAACCTACATTTTAAACACCTAATAATTTCAAAGCCGACCTAACGCTAAAATGAAACAATTACGAGAACAGTGACTTTTAAATCTGGAGCGCCTTCATTGCAGAATATGGCCGGCAACACCTAGTTGCCGGCTGTGGGGTGAAAAGAAACTTATAGTTAGCTTAATAAAATTTAGGGTCGTAATTAAGGGACCCTCTATCTCAGGTTCAAAAGGTGTCAGGTTCTCCACTCAAATCCCGTAAGCTACAAAATCCCCATAGCCACGAGGGCCTTCTTCAAAATACAAAACTGGCCTCTAGGACCGTGGCTTGGAATAATAAAAAAGTTGGCCAATTGGCCGCATAAAAGGAAAAAGGGGCCCTAAGGCCAAAAATTACATAATATAAAAAAATAGGCCCGAAGGCCGACAATGCAAAATTCCTACATTCTTTTTAGACCTAGTCAGCGAATTTTGAGCCGGGTATAGAAGACCCAAAGGCTCCTCAGTTTGTTAGTGTTCGCGGGTTTGAGCTTAATACCTTTTCTGGCCCGAGGGCCAGCAAAGTCCCTAGGTTTTTTCTTAAATGTTGAGGAAGGCGTGCAATCTCAGGTGCTGCAAAGCCACAGCCCACTATAGAGATGCACAGCCAAACAACAAAATTTGGCCGACCGCTCTCGGTCGGCCCTCAGCGAACACTGAGTGAGTCTAAAATTTTGAGACTGGGCTGACAGCTCTCTGACAGCCCAGTGACAGCACAATTCCGTCGGCAAAGCTTTGAATTTAAGGCAAAGCTTCTAGAAAGTTCTAGAACTTTCTAGAAGCTTGCCACCTTTAACATTGCAGAATCCAGGCTCTTTTTGAGCCTGGTGGTTAGCCAGGGGAAGATTAACGATAATGGCGATATATTGCCATCAGCTGACCACTTTTCTGATTAATTTCGGGGTCCGAAAGTTTCTAGAATTTTATAAAATTTTGGTTAACATGTAAATGCAACCAAAGGGGGAGGTTTCGGACCTAATTTTCAACTTTCATGAATTCGGCTGAAATGGGACTTAAAAATCTGGCCAATCCCGGCCGATTATGGGAAAAATAATTTTAAGTGCCATCTTTGGGCACAATTTATATGTCTATTTTCAATTTCTTAATTTTCTTTGGCTTCTCTTGTCCTGGGCCCCTACTTTGAAATTTCAGGTAAACATTTGGCCACAAACAAGAGAAGCCAACACAGCAACCTTAGCAGCAATTGTTCCCTATTGCCAAAAACTCAGTGTCCTCGCTTGACCGAGGAAGTAGGGAGCAATTGCCTAAAAATGTGCATAAAAATTCGTACGTAATTTTCTAGCTACAACTAATTGCAGTTTCTAATTCTACGTATGTTATTACCTATTCCTAGCAATTTCGTTAATTTTAAATTATTAGGGAGGAAGCTAAGCCCCCTCCAAACCTACCTATGTACACAAAAAGTGTGTACTAACTTTCTTCTGGAGAGGCAATTCTCTCCTGGCCTCTTGGCCCAAACAAAAGTTCAAGTGAGGACAAGCCTCACGTAGAGAGAATGAATGGACGTAGTAGTGCTCCCACTACTACGCTGTCTGGGAAGCAGACGGCTTCCCAGACAATGAAAAAGGGAGTTTCCAAAGTTAACACAAAGGTGGGTGGGTATTAAATTTTGAGGTAAACTTTTTAAAGAGGTAAGATTACGAAACTAGAAGTAATCTTATTAAAACATTTTCATTAATAACTCACTCATTTTTTGGAGTTGAAAGATGGGGATTGCATTTTTGGAATCAGGAGAAAATTGCCTTTCCTATGAGCCTAAGTTGTTTACTAACCAAAAATTATAAAAATTAACTAATTAAGGCCTAATTATTACTGACTAACTCATATAAACACTAGTTAATTAATTATAAACTCACTCTGTATTAAATAACTACCTATATGCCTATTTTAAGCCTACCTAAGTGACTATCTTCCAATATGTGGCATTTTCTTGCCCTAAAACTGCACTTTAAAGAATTTCTACGATTGTAAACACAAATTAGCGCGATTCTTTTCTGCAATTAGGAACTAATTGCTTTGGCATGGATTTCTTAATCACCATGGCTGTTAATAGTGCAGAAAAAAGGTCTCATCCCGGACCAATTCCATATCAATGAAGAGTACCCACTCTTCAACTAGATCTCCTGCCAATTCGCTCTGATCAATATCTTCTTTGATTCTAGTATTAGTTTTTATGTGTGCGTTCTGTTATTCTTAGTATTCTAGATGGTGAGGTATCCCTATTAAGCGATTACTGAGTCTACTTCTATTATTAATTTAACCTTTGGGGTTAAGACCGGAATATTAATTATTGGTTTTAGTCTGGCAACTCTGATATTTTCTTCCAAACACAAGGTATCTATACAATTATGAACTTGGACCTCCAATTCCGGCAAACATGGTGAAACATAATAAATGCAATGATCTTCTATTTAACAGGATTTTGCTCGTTCTTTCAAACAATTAACTGATTAACCAATTTCAACCAATTTTGACCATTAATGAAAGTCTTTTCATTACAACCTCCACAAATAAAATGATCAGATTTTTGACTAGGGGGAAGCACAATAGAACCATAACTTTGCATGTCACAATAATCATTAATTAATACACCGCAAATCTCTCAGACGAGCATTACACATGAGGACAGATAAAGATTAATATTGCGTTCAGTTATGAAATGCGTTCGTTATCCTAACTATCTATCTGACTTATCTATATTATTATTATTCGTCCTGACTCTGAATTCTACTAGACTCCTAGTGGAGGTTGGCCTACTATGGGCCCGCTCCGCAACCACCATACACTTCATATCTATTTTTCGACCTTCACTACCTCTGCTGCCATGCCGCTTTCGAGCTCTACTAATTAATTCTGCTGATACACCAATCCCGGTGATCAATGTCACTTAAGGGATCAGCCTTCTGTGGGCCAGCTCTCCCTTCTACTTCTTCTTTCTTCTTTCTATTTCTTCTCAATTCCATACTTAAAGTTATGAAAATACCGGTTACCACTTTAATGATTTTTGTTTCAGTCGCAACCACCACAAGTCCGTATTGAACAATTTAACTATATATATCATTATTAACACAGTAAAACCGCTGATTTAGATCTTTCATTTTTGGTTACTTCCCATGTGAAATACCTCACTGCTTGTTTTCAAAACCATTTCTAAAGGATAACCGATAAAGTTACATGGATAACAATATAACAGGAATACAACAATTACTACAATTTTATTCGTATCATAACTTTGAGAGAAAGTATTCTACTTTCAATCTTTCACACTGCTTAACTACAATACATACATTAATTAATAATAATAATAATAATACATAATTAATTATTTTGTTGAATTCCTTTCTCAGATTCGCTGCAAACAAAAATTTTCAAACAATGAATGAAATAAGTATAGGTCAACTGTCTTTTGCCAGTCTTTCCGTTCACCTAATAGCTTTAGACAAATCTCTGACTGTACAATTACAATACGTAAACACAAACATACAATTCCGATCAATAGAATACGACTGATTATTTTGTACAATAAACAAGAACATAACAGCTACTAAGAACTGATTTGTGCAGATAGGTATTCTATACAATTACAACGGAACACAATATTTTTTGGTTTTTCTTATTAGCGCAAACTATTACAATAATTATATACAACCATGAACTCCTAGCTAATATTTTTGGCATTTTGTGTATATATATTTTTTTGAATTTTTTTAAATATGACTTTTTACTTCCTCCTTTAAAACATGATCTTTTGCAAATCCATATACACACACTTTCAGACCTTTCAAGATTCAGCACCATCACCTTCTCCCCGATCTTCAAGATTCAGCACCATCACCTTCTCCCCGATCCTCCTCCGCTAAAAAGGCGGTGGTTTCCTGCTTGGGGGAAGTGACTGTCGAGGATGGACGATTCGCTGGGGGTCTTCCGGGTATCTGAGAGCGAGATAGGGCGGATATGGGGTGTAAGATCTGGGGGAACGTTACTTGCATTCGCGGAAGACATCCTGAGATTTGCTTCTAAAAGCAGCGGAAAACATTAACACAACCGATTAATGAATTCTACTTTCCAAGGTTAGGTGTTTCGTTGCGTTCGCGTCTTGACATAACCAATCAAGGGATCAACTCTATCTGGTGGTATTGTTTATACCTTTGTCCCCTACAGAGATTTGGGAATGGTACAGTTAGCCGTGAACTTTAGATTAATTATCTATAAAAATGATCTCTCAGAAGAAAGACCCCTTCCTAGACCGATTAATTACAATCCCCATAATAAAACAATAACATATACTACACACAACATAGGCACAAACATTCAACCTTCAACAACACAAGTTTATGTACAATTTCACAGCCAAACTTCCTGTTACTCAATGTCGTCGGCTTCTCTTGGACATCGACGGGCCCAACGTTAGTCCACTGAGCGAGGGGACGGGAGGAGAGTTACGTCTGGATTCTGAATGTCTCGGGCGTCTGTTCGCCCTGCGGTTAGATCGGCGGTTTTGCCGATGACTGTGACGTGAGGGCCCAGCAGCAGCAGCAGCAGCGGGGGGAGACGGCTCTCTGTGGGGACGATAAATGGGATTATCCTTATGCAGACGTTTGTCCTTATATTCAGGATAAGGACATCTTCGGACATCTTTGGGCGTCCAGGATTGGATCAGCCGCTCCTCAGTATTGGGAGCCAGGGCAAAGGTTTGACCGGTGGGGATCGCCACCGGATCTTGGGGGCGAAAGTGGGTGCCATCACCCTGACAGATGTAGCACTCCCAAATGAGGCCGGCTCATGCGGGATCTTTTTTCATCTGTCGCTTGGGATCCACGCAGTTGGGAACGTAGATCAAGGTCGGCAGGACCTTGACCACTGGAAAGGGCTCGTTGTAGGGTGGAGCCCCTTGGAAGGCGTCCTCCAGCTTTTCAGCTTCCTCCTTGTATTGGAAGTTTTCCCGATTCGGATTCGTGAGTTAATTTCGGGCACTAAGAAAATCTTGGTCAGCGAAGGTGACCGGATGGCCATAGCCACTTTCTGACATCTGGCCGGTGTGGCCAACAGGATCGGCCGTAGGAGCGGATCCTGACATCCGCTAATTCGCTTGAGCAGGTTGACCACCTGCTGATTCCGGAGGGCGCATCCGCCCACAATGGCGACGCGTGGAGACGCCGGGTAAAGACCTTCCGGGTCCTTTGAGTATACCCGGTAGAATTCCAACGTTTGGCCCAGAATGTTGGCGGCCTGGGCCGTTTCCGATTAGGCGGCAATCCAGCGGTCGACCGCATCTTTGGAGGAGTTGGTCTCCCGTTGCCGGATTTCGATCAGATTCTGGCCAATTCCCCAGAATGGATCATGGGCTGGCCTCGATAAGCCTGCGGTTTCCGGCACTGAATAGTTCGTCCCGGAAGAATGGCATCGGATATTTTGACAGGAGAATTCCTGCCATAACCAAAGCCTTGAACGGCTTCTGCGCTTAACAATCGGTTAAGCCGAACATCCGTTTGTCCTTCTGACTTGGCGAACCAAGGACAGGGACTCTTCTGAATCTTCTTGATCACAGTGAATGATCCTGTGAGGTAGGCCAATGTGCTGTAATAATAATTTTCCGCTGTGCGGCAGGACCGGCGGAGATGCTTGATCTGCATCGGCTTGCCTCCTCGTCCTTTCCTGGGTGGTGGGCGAAGTTGGAGAGCTTCGGGTACTGCTCCGAATTACTCCGGAAGTAGATGTAGTCTCCGGGTCGATCCGTAACATAAGGGAGCTGGAAGACCCCAATTTCCTCAATTGTTGAAGGGTAGCCTGGTGCTGCTGGCCTTGATTAATATGATTCATCTAAAGATAGTTTGACGACATGAGCATTTATGCAATCCCGCATTGACAGTGGGCCATAGCATTTATGTTAGAGATACCAACTCTATTGTGCTGTCTAGAGCTCAAAGCTAATTCCTACCTTGTCAGTCCGAATATGTGTTTCTATATGAGTTAGGGGTATTCCACCCGAGATCACAATAATTAGTACATTTTACAATTATCACAACATTTCCTGACATCATTATACGAAATTGATGATAACACAATTAAAACATAACAATTACTTGGTGCGTGGTCAACAATTATTATACAGACATGCATATTACTGTTACGGGTGGTGAGACGGAGGGAGCATTACTCCCCTGGCAACTCTGGTTTACATAATCAAATATACAACATATATACACAGCAATTATTATGACAAATTCGTTTAACAAATCCATGTTCATCTTTCAGAAGAATTCATCATTCAGAACTAAGGTCTAAAAATTTTCCAGCTTCCAACCATTACATGACTGACCACATTATAGATATTTTGTAGGCACATTCAGAGGACGTACGTTGTAGACAGATGCCCAGGTATAACACGATAAAGAAGTGGGGGATCAAGAAGCAACAGACTGCGGTTTAGCATTGAGTACCTAGGAACAGAAGGAATTGGAATGCGGTTACTTTGGGGTATGACAGGTGAACTGATACGATTACAGTTGACCAAATTCTGCAACCCTGGTCTTGTTTTTAGAAAAATGAGGCGTAATAGGAAACTGTTTCCTATAGGATACTCCACAGGGTGCATAGCACTTGGAGTAGGGGATGACAGCCGGACATACCGGCTTCCGGGGCAACAGATGACATCCGTTCTCCAGTGCTGAGGACTAGAAAAGTACTAGATTGCTTCACCGTCCTGCTTACGGACTTTGTGCCAGCTATCAACTGATTTCTGGGGGCCACTGTCACCATGAGCTCGCTAGATAAGTGGGAACAAACGCACTTCTGTCTCAACTTTAGCTTCATCTTCTATCTATTTACTAAACCGATACCAGTTGAGTAATGTAAGGGACTTATTGGGCTGGCATCATGCGACGAAAATTAAGCAGAATCCGCATATGAAAATGTGATGTATCACAATTAAGAAATGTAGAGAAAAGAGAAAAATAATTTTCTTTAAAAATTGTAGCTGCTGCTGCATCCCACAACTGCTCTGCTTTTGTCTTGAGAGGTCCTGGTACCTCGACAGCCACAGAACAGCTGCAGAATTTGGCAGCAATACCTCAAACGTGAATGACTTTGAATAATTTGAATTCGGAATCACAAAAATCACAAATCATTTCCATCCAAGGGGTACAAACACTAAGAGCGATAAAATGCTGGATGGAAAGCAGGTGTTTATTTAACTTTTTGATGCTGTGAGTTTCTGGATAGGTTTCCGGATAGGATAGGCAAAAGAGTTTGCATTTCCACTGACTGGTCAATACAAGAGAATTTCGCAAATGAAAGGACAAGCTTGAATATACCAAATCCATAAGCTTCGGGAGAAGTTCCCTAACTTCAGGGTCTAACGGAAATAACGAATAGCAGGTATCCGAATGCCTGGAATAGGACGACACAATCCATGTCTAGTTAAATATGTGTAAGCGAAGAACGGCGTGTAAAGGTCGGAGGAAAGGACGGGAAGGAATACAGCTCTACTGCCTAGAGCGGTACAGTGACGTTGCTGAGATTAAGCTTCCAGTACGGCACTTTAATACATGGGAACCATCACGGACACCCGTGTGAAAATCCATGGAATTGCAGCTGCAGTTATCCTTACAAATACTCAAATAAATCATATATACTGTTATCTATTACCCATTTATTATTCTCTGCTTCCTTAGACTTAGATTCCAATCGTATTAATACGTTACACATTACTGCTGCTAACAAGGGCAATGTACATAACTAGCAGTATGAGAACTGCAAAGCTAATTTCATATTGACCTCACACACTCGCACAATGACTACAACTCTCAATCCACTCCAAGAACCTAAATGCTACAATCAGGTATATTTGATAGATGACACTATAAGCAGTTCATTATGGACTAGAGATTGTAACCGCTATTAAAATATTTAGACGATTTATATTTACTGATTTCAACAACTATAACCGAAAAAGGATTTAGAGAAAAAGATATTAAGATTTGAATAAAAAGATTGGATAATTGTTTCCAAATTGACCCAACTACATGCAGACACGCTACTGTTCAGTAGACCCACAGTGCCGCGTGTAGAAATTTCACTGAAATTTTGCTTCAGTATACAAACAAGCAGAGTCATCCAGCACTGTTCGTTGCATGCCTACGAACAACACAAGGATACCACTGACACCACTGTCCATACACCGAAGAAGTAATTTGTGAAAAAATAGTTAAAACGAACATGTAAACGTTGGTAGTAAGTAAAAAGGCTAATATCAAAATCTATTGTGACGATACGATTAGAACTTTGTTAGAACTGCTGAATTGAGATAAAGAACTGTTAAAATTCAGATCTAGTGGAAGGATTAATAGAAGAGATGATTTTATAAACACCTAACGTAATTACTACAAAAACATCTTGACTAATAAAATGATTTTCTTCTAGTTAAGTTAATGCAAGAGACCTTATCATGATGAAATGATTATTATCCTACAATAGTATTACACCATTATCCGACAATGTTGCTAAGCATAATATAGTGCAAACCGATAGTTAATAAAGAAACCGAGTGCTCGATAGTACAAACCGTGAGGTTAATAAACAACCATACAAGCATCAGTAAATTCTTAAACTTTAAAGTTAGTTCATTATATCAGTTCAAATGAGAATTAGATAATAGTCAAATACTGCCAAGTTACCTTCTT
>JASAND010019991.1:0-11782 GCA_030248195.1 Trissonchulus latispiculum | reverse complement strand
CCTTTTGTGCGGAGCTTTTTTTTTACTTATATATATATATATATATATATATATATATATATATAGGCAGCGGAACAAAGCAATTTTTAGTTTAAAATTCAGCATAAATTGCGCAGGTAAAAGTAACTACAAAACGCGACGCTACAAAATCCTATTTCTAGTTCTGGGAGGGGAAGGCCCAAATTTAGCGGGATTACCCGAAGTTTGGGGGGAACGAATTTTTAGAGGGCGTTCTCCCGTAGGGAAAACCCAGATGTGGGTCTTCCATCCAAAAAAATATATATACTGCATTTATATATATATATACAATATACAATGTATGTATGTATTTACGTATATACCGTGGAAATATTGACTTCCGGTCCAGACATGTTCTTCTTAAAATGCACACGTGTATTTATGTAAATTATATAATACAAAGAGATAAAACACAACAGCAACGACTCTGGTTGGATACATGAAAAAGTCATTTTTAACGCCAACGTTGTGACGTCTTCTGACCAAAAACCTATGTTCAAGGAACTAAAATGATTAAAGGAAGGAATCAAAAGCATTCTGCTGGGATGGACGGAGGGGGCATAGTTTCAATGGAACTTTTGGTCTCGGGGGAGGGGGTGTATATAAATCTCGGGATTTTGATGGTAGGTTAACCCCCGAAATGGGATAGGGGTAACCCCCTCCAGGGGCGCACCCAGGATCATACAGCTGTAGGTGTACCAGGCTACAGTTAGTTTACCCCCTGTGAGATCCCTCATGGAGAGGCCAGACCTCCCACCCCCCCCCCATACCCGACCTCGACTACTCCCCCCCAAACCGAGATCAGGCCCCCCTAAAATGGGGTCCAAACAAGAAAAAATGCTAAATTTTTGCAATGTTCAAACATTTTCTGACAAAATTGTCTAGAAACAGTTAAAAACGCTAAAAAATAGGTTTTAAAACGCAATACGAGTGGTTTTTTTATTACATTTATGTCGAAAATAGTCGATTTTTTGTCCAAAAAGGGCCATTTTTAGCTGAAAAAAATTTGGGTACAATTTTTTGAAAATTTCCGATTTGTGAGACTACCCAAGCCAGATTTGGACTTTTTACTCTCCCCCCCCAATCCAAACAGGCGGTACGCCTATGCCCAGGATTTTGAAGGGGGGGGGGTAGAATTTTGCTTTCGCCAACTCGCTTACATGGGGGGGGGCGCGTCGGCAAGAATTTTCAACAGTTCCGTGTTGTTGCAGCACAAGTGTTGAAGTTATTCGGCACTAGCCCGCTCGGGGGCTCTGGGGGGTTCACTCCCAGCAGTTGAGAAATTTTTGCGGCAACGATTTAAAAAAACTTGAGCTAGAAAAGCTAGAATGGTGCCGCAGACGCAAAAAATTAAAAAGCTTCAGCCACAAAAGCGCCGCAGGCGCAAAAAATTTTAAAAGTTGAGATAAAATAGCGCCGAAGGCACGAAAAATTTTCATATTCTTTAGTTTTGTGCACTGAAAATAGCTCAACTTTGTCCTTCTCCCCCAAAATTCCCGCGGAGGGGGGGGGGGCGGACAAAAAGGGGGGGCGGAACTCCCAAACCCACACGAAGCCCATTTCTAGAAAACAATCAGAAAATTTTTTAATAAATTTCTAGTTGTTTTTTAATTGTTTTCTAAATTGTTTTCTAATAGTTTTCTAATAGTTTTCTAATTATTTTCTAATATTTTCTAAAATCGAGGGGCCCATTTTCTAATTGATTTGTGATTATATGTATACTTTCTAATTCTTTTCTAATTGTTTTCTAGAAATGGGCTTCGTGTGAACCCCACCCCCGGGTGCTGGCATTTTTTTAGTGGGGGGGGGGTGGGGGGGGCCCCCACTTTTCGGTTCTCTCTCTATTTTTCGGAGCCCCCCCCCCCACTTTCATCCCCCCACTTTTCGCAGCCCCCCTTCCCACTTTTTTGGGGGTCGCCCAAAAGTGTCAAAAAATTAGGTTTTTGAGGTCAAATTTTCAAAAATTTTCTCAATTTTTAGCTAATTTATGGACTTATAAGCTCATTTTAAGCTTAAAAACAGCGATTTTTTTGCGTTTTTACCTTAAAAATGCTATTTTTTCGATAAAATTTTTGGTTTTTTATACCTTTGGTTCGCCCCCCCCCCACTTTTCGGAAGCCCCCCCCCCACTTCCCCCTCCCTCGGGGGGGGGGGGCGGGCGAAGCCCCCCCCCCTTTCAAAACCCTAAAAAATGCCAGGGGTGCGCCCAGGCCCATACGAGTAACGGAGATTTGGGCTGGGGGGCGCCCTGGACATAGTTTCCCTGGAACTTAGGGTCTCGGGAGGGGGTAAATCTTTGGATTTTGGTGGTCGACCCCAGAAGTGTGATGGGGGGTACCCCCCCCCCCAGAATTCGGACCTCAGAAATTTCGAAAAATGGCCAAAAAATGCAAAATTCTCTGTTAATTTAGCCCTTTTTTCTTCAAACTAAGGCTTGTGTTTTAGGCGTTTTTACACGGTTTCAAAGTGATTTTAAGCCAAAATTTAAGAAAAATTTTTTCAAAAAATTGCCATTTTTCAGTCAAAATTAGCTAACGTTTTGGGTCCAAAAATCGTTTTGGTTGGTCGAAAATTTTGGGAGGAGGATACCCCCCCCCCAAAGGAAACTATGCCTCTGGAGACCCTACAACCATGGCGAACCCGAAAGCTGGCGAAAAAAGTGGGGGTGGGGCAAGGCCGCACCCAGGGGGGAGGTCAAGGGGTCTAGACCCCCTTTTGGGATGACTAAATGGAAAATTTTTGCTATTTTTATGGCAAAAAGAGCTATTTTAAAAAAATTTTCGCGCCACAAATTAACGTCCAATGTACTGTTTTTGGGCAAAATGCAAAAAATTTTCAAATTTTGGGAGGGGGTTACCCCCTCCCAGACCCCCCGTTGCATTTTACCTTGGACCCATGGCCGCACCCAGGGGGGGGGGGGTTCAAGGGGTCTAGACCATAGGTGTACCACCTGTTTGGGTTGGGGGGGGAGTAGAAGGTCCAAATTTGGCTCGGGGGACCCCACCAAAATCCGAAATTTGGGGGAGGGGGACCCCCCCTAAACTGTACCCAAGTTTTTTGGCTAAAAATGCTCCTTTTTCGATGTACAGTACATAAAACATACTCAAAAGCTTCTGTCGATAGTTTTCGTATGCGAAAATAGGGCTTGAAAATTGACAAATTTGTGCTAAAATATGCCTAAAATAGCCCAGATTGTGGTTTATAACTGCGTATCTTACCTTTTTAATTGCTATAAAAAACCATCCTTAGCTCTTTATATGTGATTTATAGCCATTTTTTCGAATTTTTTTCAAAAATGTTTAGAAATTGCAAACAAATTTTTCAAAAATTTTGCATTTTTTACCTGGTTTGGACCCAATTTGAGGGGGGAGGGGGGTTTGAGCTCGGCTTGGGGGGGGAGTAGTTGAGGTCGGGTAGGGGGGGAGGGGGGTCTGGCCTCTCCATGGGGGGGGGTCTCACAGGGGGCAAACTGTAGCCTGGTTCACCTATGGTCTAGACCCCCCCTTTTGGGATGACCAAATGGAAATTTTTTGCTATTTTTATGGCAAGAACAGATATTTTTCAAAAATTATCGCGCTTTCGGCGCGATAATTTACTTTTTGCAAGAACTTAACGTTCAGTGTATATATAGCCATGGGGGGAAAAACCCACATTTTCGGATTTTGGTTGGAACTTTTTTATTATAAGGGGTATCTGAGAACCCTCACCCCACCCCTCACAGGTCTTAAAAATTGTTCTATCGCAATTCTGACACTTCCAGTGTAAAATTCAACCCTTATTTAGTTAGTATGAACCAAAAAACCCGATCTAAGTAGCTTTTTTTGAGATCTCAAGTGCCGTTGAAAATGCTGCATCAACTTGCCAGGTTTCATAAAGTTTAACACATAAACATAGGGCAATTTTTGAAAAATGCTAAAAATGATGTAATTTGATAAAACTTATTATTCTATCGTGTAGAGAATGGTTTTTTACGTAGAATTGGCTGTTAAAATCCACAATTATACCTGTATTTGGGTCCTCCAGCAGCGAAATGGCACTTTTAAGGTTTTTAGCATATAGCTAGCCAGGTAAGCAAAATTGTCCGAATCTGACCGCATAGGATGACGCAGCGTGCTCGATAGTACCGTGCTATAGTCTCTAATTGTTTCCGTGTTGAGTTGTTAAAAAAATTTTCAAAAAAATTTGGGTGGGTTTTTCCCCCCAAAGTGGGTTTTTTCCCCGCCACGTTTGGCAATGTGCCAGACTAACGGTGCAGCGGATCGGTCTAATTTCGGCTGTGTGCAAAGAGGAAGAGTTGCCATCATTGCAGATATTTGCAAAACTTTTCTAGCCCAACCCAGTCAAAAGTTACATCGGTCCAAACTTTTGCAAAATTTTGGCATGGTTGGACCAAAAAGTAGTTGTCATTTTCAAAATGTCATAAAATGAGCAGGAGTGAACCAAATGACTTGATCTTTGCGTACATAGGTAAGAAAGAGTCGCGTTTCCTGCTGCTATGTTTTGGAGCTCATATCTCCAACCCATGACCCAGGAGGCGGGTGGGTTTTTTTCCCCCAAAAAGGGGGTGGGTTTTTTTTCACCCCATGGCTATACTGTTTTTGGGCAAAAATGCAAAACTTTTTCAACTTCTGGGGGGCTCCGCCCCCAGACCCCCCGTTCCATTTTACCTTGGACCACCCCCCTTTCCAAAATCCTGGGTGCGGGCCTGCTTGGACCTCCCCCCTTTTGAAAACCCAGGGTGCGGGCCTGTGGTGGGGGTCTGACAAAAAAGGGGATGAGGGTCGAAAACAGTCGATTTGGGCGGGAGAAGCGGGAGGGAGGGGAAAGAAAAATTTTCAAGGGGGCGGTCGAAGAAAGATCTTTAAAAAACTGAAAACTTTTCTCAATTTTGAGCTATTTTTAGCGATTTTTAAGGTAATTCAGCGAATCTTAGCAATTTTTGAAAATTTTCGAATTTTTGGCTAACATTTTGGTAGGGGGTTGAAAAATTTTAGGGGGAGGGGGTCCGAAGGCCGATTTGGGGGGAGGGGTAGGAAAAATTTGTAAGGGGGAAGGGTAGGTGACGGTCAGGTGTAGCAGGCTACAGTTTACCCGCTGTGAGACCCCCCCCACGGAGAGGCCAGAGCCCCTCCCCCCCCTACCCGACCTCAACTACTCCCCCCCAAGCCGAGCTCAAACCCCCCTCCCCCCCCTAAAATTGGGTCCAAACAAAGTAAAAAATGCAAAATTTTTGAAAAAATTTTTTGCAACTTCTGAAAATTTTTGAAAAAAATAAGAAAAATAGGCTATAAATCACCTATAACACTGGAAGAACTTTTTGGGTAAAATCGTTGTAAATTGCTGTGCAAGGTACGACGATTTTACCATGGTTTTACAATAGATTTATAATGGAATTTTAATATCTTTTAATGGATTTACAATGTTTATATCCGTTTTTACAATAAGATTTTAACGATTATACAATGGTTTTACTACAACATTTATACGTATTTACAACAATTTTACCATGTTGTAAAATTGTTAAAAATCCGTTGTAAAATCGTTGTAAATGCAATTGGATCGATTTACAATGTTTTTACAACTTTTACAACGAATTTACAACGTCTTTATAACGATTTTACCATGTGGTAAATTTATTGTAAAATCATGGTAAATGTTTACAACGTTTTTACAATGCTCCAAAATAAGTTTCAACAATTTTATAACATATTTACCACGTTGTAAATTCGTTGTAAAATCGTTGTAAAGAAGTTGTATATAAACATTTACCACGATTTTACAACAAATTTACCACATGGTAAAATCGTTATAAAGACGTTGTAAATTCGTTGTAAAAGTTGTAAAAACATTGTAAATTGATCCAATTGCATTTACAACAATTTTACAACGGATTTTTAACAATTTTACAACGTGGTAAACTTATTGTAAATACGTATAAAAGTCGTAGTAAAACCATTATATAATCGTTAAAATCTTATTGTAAAAACGGATATAAACATTGTAAATCCATTAAAAAATATTAAAATTCCATTATAAATCTATTGTAAAACCATGGTAAAATCGTTGTACCTTGCACAGCAATTTACAACGATTTTACCCGCACAAGTTCTTCCTGTGTAAACAGCTAAAGATGGTTATTTATAGCAATTAAAAGGTAATATACGCAATTATAAACCACAATCTGGGCTAATTTAGGCATATTTTAGTACAAATTTGTCAATTTTCAAGCCCTATTTCCGCATACGAAAACTATTGACAAAAGCTTTTGAGCACGTTTAATGTACTGTACATCGAAAAGGAGCATTTGTAGCTAAAAAAACTTGGGTACAGTTTAGGGGGGGTCCTCCCCCCCAATTTCAAATTTGGGTGGGGTCCCCCGAGCTAAATTTGAGCCTTCTACTCCCTCCCCCAACCCAAACAGGTCAGTAGCGGCGCCAGGATTTTTTGAAGGGGGAGGGACGACCCAGAATCCGGCGACCTTTTTTGGGAAAACCAAAATTTTTGCCAAATTTTAGCAAATTTTACCTTCATTTTCCAAAAAATTTCTCAAATTTTAGCAAACTTTTTTCGATTTTTGGCAAAAATTTGCAGATTTTTTAAAAAATTTCTTAAAAACACTCAAATTATGCATTAAACAGCTGAAAATTTTTTCAGGGGGGGGGACACCCCAAAGGGAGGGGCCCAAATCGCAAAGGGGGGGGGGCCGGGGCCCCCGGGCCCCTCCCCAGGCGCCGCCACTGAAACAGGTGGTACACCTATGGTGACGGACGGTGACCCCTCCCATAGGTGTAAGGTGGGGGGGAGGGTTGGGGGGTGGGTAAACCCCCCAAGCTTTTTTGCAACCCTCCCCCAAAACTTTTTGGGACGTCCCCCCCCCAATTGGGGGGGGGGGGGGGCGGGGGGGAGTAGCGCCGAAGGCGCGAAAAATGGCCAAAAATTGGGTATTTTTAGGGTGAATTTCGAAAAAATTTTAAAAAAGGTCCAAATTTTTGGCTTAAACTGTTTATTATTATGAGAAATACACGTTTTTAACTGTATTATGGATCTTATGACTCAATATTGACCTTATTTTGGACTTGGAAACATGTTGGCAATCAAGTTTTTGAGTTTAAAACCACTGTCTAATGTTAAAATTACTTTATGGTTAGATGTTTTTTATCATTAGAAACGGCTGAAAATGCGATTTTTGGCATAAAAAATGAAAAAATTTTTTGGGGGAGGGTAGGGGGGGGGTCCTGCGGGGGGGTTGGGGGGGGTCGCCACTCGCCAGAGGGGACCCCCCCAGAAAATGTTGGGGGGGGAGCCTCCCCCACCCCAAATCTCCGTTACACCTATGACCCCTCCATTTGGGGGGAGGGGTCCCCCCCACCCCCCATCCCATAGTTTCCCTGGAACTTTGAGTCTGGAGGGGGGGGAAGGTAAACGTTGGAAGGTTGGTGGACGACCCAAGAAAGGAGCCCCCGCCATCAACCCCCCCCCCCAGAATTCGGACCTCAGAAATTTTAAAAATGGCCAAAAAATGCAAAATTTTTGGTAATTTAGCTCTTTTTTCTTCCAAATAAGGCCTGTTTTTAACGTTGTAGGCGTTTTTGCACAGTCTTAAAGCGATGTTAGGTCAAAAGTGTAGAAAACTTTTTTTGACCATTTTTTGACCAAATTTTGCTAACTTTTTGGGTCCAAAATTAAATCGCCGAGGGCGAGGGAGTAACCGAAAGTTGGGGAAGGGTATGAAAAAAATCTGGGAGGGGGGTAAAATTGGTCAAACATTTTGGGGGGAGTACCCATAGTTTTCTGGGGGGGGGGGGGTAACCCCCCCGCCAAAATTTTCGACCAACCGTACCGTGCCCCCCTAGATTTTTTGACTTACCCTCCCCCAACTTTCGAACAAACAATTTTTGTACCCAAAAAGTTAGCTAATTTTGGCTGGCTTTGGTCATTTTTTGAAAACTTTTTCTCAAATTTTGGCTTAAAATCGCTTTAAAACGGTGCAAAAACGCCTAAAACGTTAAAAACAAGCATTATTTTGAAGAAAAAAGGGCTAGATTACAGAAACTTTTGCCTTTTTTTGGCCATTTTTCGAAATTTCTGAGGTTCAAATTCTGGGGGGGAGGAGGTTCGGGGGGTACCCCCCATCACATTTCGGGGGTCGACCACCAAGATCCCAAGATTTACCCCCCCCCAGACCCTAAGTTCCAGGGAAACTATGGGAGTACCCTCCCCCAAAGGAAACTACGTTCCCATCCTAACACACCTATGCCCCCAACCCCCTCCCCGACACTCCCCCAAAGAATTATTCTATTTTTATGCCAAAAAATGCATTTTCAGTCGTTTCTTCTAATGACAATAAACATTCAACTATGCAGTAATCTAGACATCAGACATTGTTTTTAAACTCGAAAACTTGATTCCCAACATGTTTCCAAATCCAAAATAAGGTCAATGCTGGAGGTATATACCATCACATCAACGGCCATGACGGCCGCAAGTCCCGGAGCCCTATAAGCGTTCCACCCGGTCTTCACAATTTCGGGAGATATCATCGGAAAAAGAAGCCCTTGTATATTTACTGTATTTCTAGAAATCTTGATATCCCATGAATTGGTTTTCATGAAATCGGCCCCAACAGGATATCGCTGTAAAAGTCTGGAGCCACGTGAATATACCACCCAAATTGTAAATTACCCATTCTAAAAGACAAATGAACTTTCCCCGAAATTTTCAAAATAGTATTAGCGGGAGTTCTATCTACCCCAAATTGGATCCGGATACTGTACCAAAATTTCGGCTCCCGTCCGGAAAAGTCGGTCCAACCCGGACGTACTGATAATGGATATCGAGGCCCCGGAACCTAGAATAGCCGGAACCTATGGTGCTATAACCTGGTGGTTGTTATGGGGAATTGGAGTTTCCGGTTGGTGGATACCTCTTGCCGGAAGGCCGGCGGGTATTCCTGGTCCTGGTGATTTTTGCTGGATATGATCAGTGTTGGGTCTGACATGCTACTTAAGGTGGTGATTCCTTTTGGGCATATATTGTTGACTGACGGCGTAAACCAGGATGAAATTCAACGAAACTTTCCAAAATAAGTTGTTTTAGCGTTCTAACACCCTCTGCGCAATTGCGCTTCAAAAATTCAACATTTGCGTTCAAGGCGGTTTTTGCCAATATCTGAACGTTTGGCAGCAGCTGCATGGCTATGGCTATATCCATTCGAAAAAACTCGTTAAACTCCACAATTTTGCTTTTGAAAGCAACTTTCTAGCTTTTCCCTATCGTGAGATATAGCCAATTTTCTTATTTTGGCGTCAAAAACATGTCCTTCCTGCAGAAATCAAATAATCCACTACTTCTTGAGCTACGAAAGTGATAAAATTTAACTAAGGGTGTCGATTTAAAGGTCTCACAGAGGCCAATTATCGGAGGCATGATCATCGTACAATTGCTATCCCTTAGGCTGCTATCACAAAAAATGTAGTTTTTGCAAAAACACGACCAAATTTTTTCCAGCGATTGTGCAGAATTTAGTATGCAAACTAGAGAGTTGCCACTTTGCAGATGTGTTCTACACAAAAATACCCCGGGACCCTTTTTTAGTTGCCCCGATAGCTGCTTTCTAACTGAAGTAGTGGCCTGCCAAAGTAGTGAAAAGTAGGCAAAATCCAGGTTGCGCAGACATTTTAGTTTATTTCTCCATAACGAAGAGCGATATCACAATAACTAAAAAAGGGTCCCCAGCTATTTGATAGAGTTATCGAATGCTCTAACCGATGTCCTGCGAAAAAATTTACTTCAGCCTGCAAAAAATCTGAAAAATTATACTTCTTCTAAAATACAGGAAAAACATTTTGGAAAGCCAAACTTAGATTCATTGTATTCATTAAAAAGAGAAAATGTTAAGCTACATTTTGATATAAAGATGACTTCTTAACTCCAAATAATGAATGAATAATAGTGGTTCAAAGTTGATGTCTCCAAAAGGAATCACCACCTTAACGCCCATTGTCATCCTAACTGACTTTGTTTCTAATTTGTTTGTTGCTTGGAAATGGAAGTTGGGTTTTTCGGATGTCCAGGTCGGGTGCTATGGTTTCCGGCTACTACGGCTGTGTGTATGGCTCTGGTGTTCTGGGTCAGAGATGTTCTGGTCTAGTATCCGGATAGTTTGGATTGTGTTGCTTGTGTAGCTATAGATGTTTGAGTAGCTAGCTAGTATGCCTTGGCAGTTGGAAGTTGGTTGCTTTCTTGTTGCCGCGTGATGAAACCAGTTTTGGTAATATTTTGAGAAACCTAAAAACCTGTTATGATGATTTTAATAACAAACTGACATCTAAATTAAGCCTAAATTCATAAGCCCAGACTCATAAGAAACTTGTTGAAATGTCAATATGATGCTTATAAATAGGCTTGCCAAAAAGGGAAGCGCTAGAACTTGTTAGTTAGTTGATGTTGCTCGATGGCGTATTGGGACAATAAATCCTAAATGACTCTGTCTTGTTGAAGGAACTTAAGGGGGGGGGGGGGGGGGGGGGGTCGCTTTTTGGCCGATTTTTCGACCATCTCGGAATTTGCTCATTTTCACATATTTTGTAGTCCTAATGGGTCCCTAAAACAAGACAGGTGCGTTTTGCGTAATATTGCTTCAATCGTTCTGTAGGGGCCTTCAAAGGTTACCTCGACATGTGTTAAACATAGGAAAATGAAAAAGTTAGGTTAAAAAGTTTATGGCAGAAAAATTTTTCGCTGTATGCAAGATACAGCGCTGCAACCTTGTTGTACATGTTAAGGACACATTAGAGAGTGCAAATAACCCTTCTGGAACAATTCTGTTGAGTGTCGGATTTTTGGCGATTTTTCAAAGTCAAAATTTCGGAAAATTGGTGCTTTTTGTACCACGAAAAACAGGACCAGCAAAACATATTCGCCTCTCCTGCACGATTGGCAAAAGCTACAGAAATCGCTTATAGATAGTTGCACTCAACGCATACACAGAATTCTTATGACAGTAGTTGCAAATTTCTACCGTCTGTAGTGCTCTCAAAAAACTTGCCACAAAATGGGCTAATTTTGCCAAAAATCATCATTTTGCGCAATTTTCACGTTTTTGTAATAATTTCTCGCTCATTACCCACTCGCAAGTCACCAAAATTGGCATATAAAACGCCTATATATATAACTATATATAAACGCCTCGCATATAAAAATGCCTGCCTGACATTAAGGTAAAGGCAAATGCTTAAAGGTAGAACTTTTCTGTCGTGTCGGCTCCTTTGATCTCTTCTAGGTCACAAAAGTCCATTTTTGAAATTCCCAAAATATAGACAAATTGGGTATCATTCGATAGCTACCAATGAGCTGAACAACGTTTCTAATAGAACTATGTGTCTGAAATGTAGTATCTGAAAGTTAGAGTAAGTTAAAGTTTGAGGGCACAGTTAGCTGAAAAAGGCTCAGTTCATAATTGATGAATGTATTGTGAACGATTGGATAGATATTCTAGAGTCGTTTAAGCATTAGAATATTAGCCAACCCACACGAATTAAATTGCCATATTAGTTGACCAAAATTTCGGTACCGTTCTGTCTCAACATGACTTTGGAGGGCAAATCGCAGTGATTTTCAAGTTTTCCAACTTTATAGCTGAATATCTCTGTCACTGTTTAGTTTCGAATTCTAATGTTTTGTCTTGTTTTTGAGAACATATGTACCTATGTTGTGTATGAAAATGAACGAAATCCGTTACTATCTTTTTTGACCCAAAGCGACC
>JASAND010019989.1:0-74301 GCA_030248195.1 Trissonchulus latispiculum | reverse complement strand
CTGTGGGTAACTATAGAAACGTTAAAACTTACTCCAAATACATACTTCTGTCCGCAAATTCACACTGTCTAAATCTTAGTGTGTAACTGTCCACGTTTTTATACACTGTCTACATCTTAATGTGTAACTGACCGCGTGGCCTACTTGTGCAACACCTTTACGCAGTTTAAAGTGAGAACCGTCCGCGTTGCATACTAAGTCCGCCAGACGCTACGACCACCCATGAAAAAGATGAGAGCGCTGTAATTAAATAAATTAGACTGAAATAATCCTTCAAGGACTTGGGTCGAAGGTCAAACTTAAGTAATAGATAGCACTGATGATTAACAGCTGCAAACATAAAAGTACAAACAAAGGAGGATTAACTCAGTTTAAGGCTGAAAAGATGTAAAAACTGCATATCAGTTTCTATATTTGCATATCAGTTTCTATATTAAGGGGGGGGTCCACCAAGAAAAATTTTATGGTCACGGATTCTGTTCATTTTCACACAAAATTTTGTCATACCCTGCACATCGAGTTTAAATTTTGAGTAGTTTCGTTCAGTACTTAACGAGTTGAAAATGGGTGAAAACGACAATCCGTAGCAAATAAAGGCAATTTACACCTGAACATCCTTGAGAATGGAGCTTCATTAGGTTATATGTTTGATAACTGATGTGAAAAAAGGATTTAGGGTGACAGTTAATGGGGAAAGTCTATTTTATGGCTTTATTTAACGATTTTAGGTAGTAGCACCGGCGCTGGAAAGCATTGACCGCGGCAGTCATTTGACGGAATCCATCCCAGAACTATGATGAACGACAACTCAGATACAATACCCAATGCTAGGATGTCCCCTCATGGTCCCCCACGGGTCATGGATGTGGGTGGTCGTAGGCGTGGACAAAATCCTGCTCCGGCACGCCCGAACGTTATATCAACATCAATAGTCAGGAAGGTAGCTGTTTGGAATGTACGGTCGTTATCACAGTGTGGAAAGCTAGAACTACTCTCTGATGAACTGTCGAGATATGGATATCAGTTGGCAGTGGTAACGGAAACTAGAATCCCAAACAATGGCCAACTTGTAACACAAACCTCCGATTTATCCCACTCTTTTCGACTGTATCACTCTGGCGGAGATTACAGAGAACGGGGCATCGGCTTTGTGATAGCGTCAGCCCTGGTTCCAACTGTGAAACAGTTTACACCAATTTCCGATCGTTTGGCCTTACTTGAACTGTGTGGCCAAGTTCCCACTTTTCTTGTGGGCGTTTATGCCCCCACCAACCCTTCCTCTGATGAATCTAAAGATTCATTCTACGACATGCTGCAAAACCTGGTCGACAGCATTCCTAATGATTCCCTGGTATTGATCTGTGGGGACTTTAATGCCGACTGTGGTGCGTCAAGGGATGGCTGGGAAATGACTTTGGGCCCCTTCGGACATGGGGTAGTGAATGACAATGGGATTCGGCTTTTGAGTTTCGCCTCGTTTAACAACATGGTAATTGGTAACTCCCTTTTTCAACATCGGGAATCCCACAGAATGACATGGACCTCCAACACGGGCCGTTGTCGGAAAATGTTGGATTATGTGCTGGTCCCCCGACGATTCAAGTCGTCGCTTGAAGATGTCAAGGCCAACGCATCTGCTTCTATTGGGTCCGATCACAGTCTAGTAGGTGCAAAAATACGTCTGCATCTGAAAGCCCCTCGACGTCCCTCATCATCCAAGATATATGATGCATCCAAGCTCAGTGACGAGGCCATTCGTTCTAACTTTCAGGCTGCTTTGTCCAACAAATTCGCTGTCTTAGAAGAGCTACCAGATTCGGTGGACAACTGCTGGGACGCTTTCAAAGATTGTGTTGCCCAGTCCCTAAGCGAGGCTTGTCCCCGTAGGACGCGCAGTCACAGGCCTTGGATTTCTCCTGCTACGCTGGGGCTTGTGAAACGACGTAGGCAGAGAGGCAGTGATAACCTATTAAGAAACCGACTGAATCGAGAAATCAAGGCAAGCCTCCGTGCGGATGAGGACGCCTGGTGGATTGCACAGTGCGAAAAAGTGGATCACGCCGCAATAATTGGCGACCAAAAAACCCTCTTTCGTACAATTGCCGCCATGTCAGGACCCTCTGCTCGTCCAGTCCCAGATGTATCACTGAAAGACGCACACGGTAACATCATAGAATCTGCTGAAGGGCGACTCGTGCGTTGGTCCGAATATTTCAGCAACTTGCTCAATCGTCCTGATCCAGAACATCTTGACCGTGATCTTACAGATCAGGCTGACTCTACACTGCCAAATGAGTCCATACAAACGGGTGAGCCTTCTCTTGAAGAAGTCCGAATAGCCATTGCTGGTATGAAATCGGGAACGGCAGCTGGAATTGATCAGATCCCGGTTGACTGTCTCAAACAAGGAGGAGATGTTGTAGCCTGTGCGCTACATAAGATTCTTTGTAGAGTATGGACTAGAGGCGAAGTTCCTGATGACTGGAAGACAGGCATCATCTGCCCTCTCTACAAGGGCAAGGGAAGCTGCCAGGATTGCAAAAACTATAGAGGCATAACCCTGCTATCAGTTTGCGGCAAACTTCTTGTCTCCATCATTCAAAGAAGGATAAGACAGGTGCGGGAGAATAAAACGGCAGAGCAGCAGGCAGGATTTCGCCCTGGAAGGAGCACTATGGATAACATCTTTAACCTCCGTCAAGTCCTCGAATCGAGACTGCGGCATGGCAAGCCGTTAATAGCTATGTTCGTCGACTTTGCTGCTGCTTTCGACAGCATCCACCGCCCTTCAATGTGGAAAGCTTTACGAGCTGAAGGCCTCCCTGTGAATTTGGTTGGCTTGCTCCAAAATCTCTATCACAGGAGTTTCAGTTGCGTACGAGCTGGGCAGCAGCTATCTCCACCCTTCGAGGTAACCACGGGAGTCAGACAAGGCTGCGTATTATCGCCTATGCTATTTAATGTTATCATCGATTGGATAATGCTGAAGCTTCAAAGACCTGGTGTTACCGTTGGTCAGAACTTGGACGTCTCGTATCTTGCCTATGCAGATGACCTTATATTGTTAGCGGAGACAGAAACGGACGCTCAACAGTTTCTGAACGATCTCTCAGAGACAGCGGCTAGGTTGGGTCTACGGATCAATCCTGCCAAGACCAAGGTGTTCGGCTCACAAAATATCCAATTAGATGGCAGCCACATTGAGGAGGTACCTTGCTTTACATATTTGGGTTCTAAAGTCAGCGCTAATTCCATCTCACCGGCGGAGGACGTTTCTAGCCGCATTGCTAAAGCAACATCAGCGTTCGCAGACTTCGGCATCGCCTCTGGTCCCGTCCAGTCAATTTGGCCGTGAAAATGCGCGTATACAACAGCGTTGTTTCATCCATCTTGTTGTATGCGAGTGAAACTTGGAGGCTGCTGGACTATAAGTCTTCCAAATGTCGTGCCTACGCCAGATTTTAGGGGCGTCTAGGCTGCAGAGATATACAAATGTAGCCATCAGGGATATGTGCTTCAAGCAGCCCACGGTCTCTGCTATCATCAGTGCCAGACGCCTACGCTGGTTTGGACATGTGTGCAGAATGGCAGAACAGCGGCTACCCAAAGCATTGCTGTTCTCTGCTGTACCGCATGGTTGGAAATGTTCCCGTACTGCCCCGAAGAAAAGATGGGTTAACCTAGTGGAAGCAGACGTTGTCCATCTTAAGCCAGCTTATGGAGCAGCCAATTGGACCAGGAACTGGACATCAATCTGCTTGGACCTGGCTCAAGATCGATTGCAGTGGCGTCAAATCGTAGCCGATGGGATGGCAAGCCATAACTACGCCAGTGGTTGACGGCAATAAGTAAGTACAAATCATTTGACGGCCGATAGCTTAATTGGCGCAATACGGGCTAAGGTTCAAGAAGAAAAACTGTTGCGACAATGAGAGCTTTCGATTGATATAAAATTTAACGTATTTCGAAAAATTTGAAAAATCGCTATTTTTGATATTATGGTTGTCAGACCCTACATATATATAAACTTTACGTTTGTTCCGTTTTGTCGTTGACGAGATTTCTCTGGCCCTGGCGCACAGAAAAAATCACCACTTTTTCCGTTTCCTATGTTTAACACATGCTGACATCAAATTTGAGGTGAAATTACTCGCTCGCTAACCGTAAGAGATCCGACATTAATTTCAAACACTCGTTAAAATATACCAATTGGACAACAAATATATGTGAAAATGACCAAAATCGGAGATGGTAAAAAATCGGTCAAAAATTGGACCCCCTTAAGGTGGTGATTCCTTTTGGAGACATAAACTTTGAACCCTTATTACTCATCCACTCACTGGAGTTAAGAAGCCATTTTTATATCAAAATGCAGCTTAACATCTGCTCTTTCTAATGAATACAACGAACCTAACTTTAGTTTTCGGAAATAATTTTACTGCATTTTCGATGTAATTTAATTTTCCAGATTTTTTGCAGACTAAAGTAATTTTTTCGTAAGGCATCGACTACATCATTCGATAGCTGGGGACCCTTTTTTAATTATGAAGAAACCGCTCTTCGTTATAAAGAAATTAGCTAAAATGTATGCGCAACCTGGATTTTGCCTACTTTTCCCAACTTTGGCAAGCGACCATTTTAGCTAGAATGCAGCAATCGGGGCAACTAAAAAGGGGTCCCTGGGTATTTTTGTGCAAACCACGTTTAGTATATAAGTGGCAACCCTCTAGCTTGCATACGTAGTTATGTTCCACAATCGCTGGAAAAAATTGGTTATGTTTTTTTACAAAAACTGCATTTTTTATGATAGCAGCGTACAGGATAGCAGTTAGAAGATTATAATGTCGCGTATAATCGGCCTCGACGAGACCTTCAAATTGACATCCGTAGTTTAATTTTACGGCTTGCTTAGCTCAAGAAATGTCAGAATATTTGATTTCTGCAAAAATGACAAGTTTTCAACGCCAAAACAAGAAAATCGACTATCTGGAATGGGATCCCATGGGATGGGATGGGATGGGATTGAAAACTCATCCCATGTGGCATGTGGGATCAGTGGGATTTTGTGGGATCGTTTTGCTATACAATTGTCCTCAAACGCCGTTTCTCAATTTTGAAAAGTGCAATATTTTGGTAAATTCGGCATAACATGTCTGTTCAAGTTCATGATTGGCGTTTTGATGACTACCAGCAAACAAAGCAATGGAGCTCTTTAAGGTGCTGGTATCGCTTTGTATAAATGTAACCTTACAGACTCCAATTTTTATGATGAAAGTTGATGAAAATTTGTTAACATTCTGGGACCAGTGCCGCATTTTTAGGTGAAAAGATAAAAATCTTTGGTTTTTGCAACTATTCTCTCAGTTCGTCTTTGATACACCTGATTGGTTGATATATATGAAAGAGGTCACTGAAAAGAACATTTTTGCTTTTACGGCTTTGAGCTATATGTTAAGCCAGGGGGAGTCAATCATGAAAGATTTTTAGATTACGGATTTCGTTCATTTTCACACATAAACTAAGTACTAACGTACTAACCACATAATGTCGTGCATTACCAAGTTCAAATTTTGGGTTGTTTTCAGTTCTGAGTAAGTTCGAGCCATCAACTGTGTGCAATTTGGATATGAGCGAGTACGAGAGTTCTGCAGCCAATTGAAGCAAATTTTCGCTAGTAAACTTCAAGTTTTTATAAATAAGGGATGAGGGGCAGTGCCTTACCAAATTTTGCACTGGGTCCACGGTGTGGCACTGAATAATTGCATATAGCAATTACCCGAGGCGTAGCCAAGGTTAAGGTGAATTTTCTCAATAACCGAAGGAGATGCGACTTAAATTTTAGAAACTCTTTAAAACATCCCACTTAATAGACAATCAAGTTTGTAAAAATTAGTTAAATTGGAGATGGTCGAAACAATTACTCCAAAGTGGGCCCCCCTTAAGTTAGTAAAAAAATGATTTTGGAGGTCAAAAATGGCCATTCTTGAAGAAATCAGTTTTGTCAAAATTACTGCCAAATCTTGCGGAGAATTTTGATACTCAATCGATTTAATCATATTAATTTAGTTCCTACTCAATTTATACAATCGAATTGCAAATTTTATTAATGCCTAGCTGGAGTTCGTTGCTTTAAGCTAGAGATTTGGCCGAAACAGCCATTTGGCAAAACTGCGATTATTTTGTGTTAAATATCAACTTCTAAAAACTACCCCAAGGATTCGCTTAAGCTTTGACAGGATGAAAATTCGCAGTATTGCAGAGGGACATTTCTTAACTTGAACTTCACCAGCTGCGAGAATACTCAATGCGAAGTTGCAAAATTTCGTGTCATCGCACATTTGGCGGATTTTCTGGAATATATGTATATTAAGACCTGGTGAGCCAAATCCACGAAATTTTCGTCCACCGACATGTCCTTTATATCATGACACAAAGTGAAATTTTGCCCGATTCTATATTTTTGAGAAATCGATACTCAATGTTTGATGGTCTATATTTAGTTAATATGTCAAAAAATTTTGCTGGTTTTTTGCAAATTTTTTTGTATTTACTGATTATAAGCTTTAAAACGATGTGTCAAATTATTCCAACTCACAAAATTGCAAAAGTTTATTGCGTTTCAAAATTCCCCTCACAATGCCACCATCTTAAGACCTTATGCCAATATTAAAATTTTGGGTCTTTTCCAGATAACCCCCCACCACTCAAAGTTCTTAAAACTCGACCAAATGAGCTGAAATTTGGTGTGGGTATGTTTTCGACTAAGCTGAGCTCAAATATAGCAAAATTTTTCGATTTAGCGAAATTCGATTTTTTCGATTGTTTTCGATTTCTAAGGGGGGACCAAGGATAACCGAAACTTTTTTGTGTTCGATTTTGCTGAAAAGTTGTATATAGGGGTTTTCTGGGTCGCAGAAAGCGAATCTGAAGTCCTTTTTTTGATTCAGCTTTTCGTTAGCACAGCATAACCATACAACTTAAGCTTACATCTTTAGCTTATATCAAGCTAACGAAATACTACAAGGTAAGGTCAAATACTACAAGTGGGATTATATGGGATTGGAAAAAGCAATTTCATACAAATGGGATGGGATGGGACGGTGAATTTGAAAATCTGGTGGGATGGGATGGGATGGGATGGGATCGGAGAATTCGTCCCATTTGCCAACTCTGCTATATATATCTCGCGATAGATTATATATCTATTATATATATATCATTATATATCTTTCCTAGATTCATATGCAGCAAACCGACTACCCCCTGATCGCTGCAGCTTTGACAAAATATTGCAAGAATTACGTAATGAGAAGTTATTTAAAATCCAGAAAATAATGATTATATACATTTCTGTGACCGAAGTATTACTGCATGCGCAAACGCACACACACACGCACTTATGACTTTACAGAAAAAGCTGTGCAGCCTTACCTGAGAGGCTGAATCTACTAAACCTTTCAAAAATTCTACATCACCACTGTAGGTCACCAGCACATCTTCAGAAAGATTTCTGCAAAAGCAAATGCACTGCAACGATTCAAAGTTAAATTTGAAAACAAATAGCTCTACACCAAGTTCGATGCTATAAATCATATATCCTCCGGCCGAGGTGAAGCTAGTATTCAAAATGCTAGAGGATGGCTTACCTTTACAAATGAAAAGCCTCCCATAAGTTCCAATATCTTCCCCATAACCCAAACAAATTGCAAATTTTATGATTTGTACCGTAAATTTTTTGGTACTCGGTTTCGAAAGATTTTTTCTATTTTAGCATAACAATGCCTAAAACTAGCAATTTTAGGGATATATATATGTGGCAACTTTTACACGCAAAACATAATTCCTTTCCCAAAATGCGTCCCAGTTTTGGTTGAGCTCAGCAAATCGATGAAAAATAGCCTAAAATGAAGCCAGCAGGCTAACAAAGAAATATTGACATTAACACAGCCGAAGCGAGAACACAATATAGGAAATAAAGAAGGTCATACTCATACAAACTAGAACAAGCAGTAAATACGTACCCTTTCGTTTTCAAACCTTCCAAAATAGTATCCAATGTGCAAACAAACTAAAGATAAAAAATATCATATATATATACAAGTAACAAAAATGCTCCGCACAAAAGAGGATAATATGTGTGTGTGTGTGTTGGCTGTGTCTATCCTTTAAATTCCGGTTAAAGAAGTAAAGACAACAGTTTCATAGGCACGTGACGTTATTTGACACAGCAAGTTTGGATGGGTGGCTCCACGATAAGTTGTTCCGTTCGCTTAGGACTTTCATTTGACACAACTTTGACCACTTTTAAAAAATTCCATTTTTGACCTACGTATGTACATATAAAATCGCCTAAGTCCCCACCCCAGCACTCTACAGCCATTTTGGGTACGCAGTTCTATGACAAAAGTTGCTCAGCTCACTTATAGCTTTCATTTTATGCCAAATTTGATCACTTTTGAAAAATTTTATTTTTGACCCAAAATAGCCTAAGTCAACACCCCACCCCACCACAGCACTCTACAGCCACTTTGGGTACGCAGTTCTATGACAAAAGTTGCTCAGCTCACTTATATATAGCTTTCATTTTATGCCAAATTTGATCACTTTTGAAAAATTTTATTTTTGACCCAAAATAGCCTAAGTCAACACCCCACCCCACCACAGCACTCTACAGCCACTTTGGATACGCAGTTCTATGACAAAAGTTGCTCAGCTCACTTATAGCTTTCATTTTATGCCAAATTTGATCACTTTTGAAAAATTTTATTTTTGACCCAAAATAGCCTAAGTCCCCCCGCCCCACCCCACCCCACCACAGCACTCTACAGCCACTTTGGGTACGCAGTTCTATGACAAAAGTTGCTCAGCTCATTTCGGCCTTTCATTTCATACCAAATTTGACCACTTTTGAAAATTTTTATTTTTGACCCAAAATAGCCTAAGTCCCCACCCCACCCCACCACAGCACTCTACAGCCACTTTGGGTACGCAGTTCTATGACAAAAGTTGCTCAGCTCACTTAGAGCTTTCATTTGATACCAAATTTGACCACTTTTGAAAAATTTTATTTTTGACCCAAAATAGCCTACGTCCCTACCCCACCCCACCACAGCACTCTACAGCCACTTTGGGTACGCAGTTCTATGACAAAAGTTGCTCAGCTCACTTAGAGCTTTCGTTTGATACCAAATTTGACCACTTTTGAAAAATTTTAATTTCGACTACTTGACCCCCTCCACCGACTGACCCTCCCGACGGCAAAGTGGAACCAGCCCAGCAAAATAGGTGCGTCGGACGGCAAAACGGATACCGGGAATGAGCTGGGCGCACCAGAAAACCCCTATGGACAAAGTTTTGAGACGCCAAGTAGAGCCTAGTATGGACCTCCAGGAAGCGGTTGCCGACATGACCCTCCAGACGGCAAAGTGGAACCAGTACAGCAAGATGGATGAGTCCCACGGCAAAAAGGACACCGGGAATGAGCTGGGCGCACCAGAAAACCCCTATAGACAAAGTTTTGAGAGGCCAGGTAGAGCCTACTATGGACCTCCAGGAAGCGGTTTCCGACTTGACCCTCCCGACGGCAAAGTGGAACCAGCCCAGCAAGATGGGTGGGTCAGACGGTAAAACTGACTGCGGGAATCAATGCTCCGTGCCAGAAAACCATTGTATGGAAGATTTGAGCTTTTAAAGTTAAATAGATAGCGAGAAATTTCGATTTTTCATTTTTCGAATTTTCGCCATTTTGACGGGCCACTGTGGTCGCTAGGGAAGTGATAGAGAAACGCAACCTGGACCGTTAGTTAGTTCAATATATGTACTTTCTGAATATAAAAAGAAATCAGCTCCAGCTCGTAACGTTCGACCTGAGCGACGACCACAAAAATGGTCACTTTTCGCTATGAGCCGACTTTGCGGCGCCGCTGCGGCGCTGTGGCGCAGCTGCGGCGCAAAAAAAGTTGTGATTCTTAAATTCTTTAGAGGGTACTACTAGACCCCGTAGCCCTTTAGGTTGGCCCACCGCTGCAGATCACGTGAAAGCGGCGAACATTATGTACAATACAACCATCAAATAGGAGAAACCGGAAAAAAAAACATCGCCGCCATAACAGGTCCGGGGCGCAACTTTTTAACGGTAAGTGATACGGGGCTGAAACTTCACAGACATACTAAACTCGATGTGCTCTACAATTTGCGCATGAAATCTGCGCAGGATCTGCGCAGGATTTTGCGCAGCTTCTGCGCAGCTTATTTTGCACTGTCTCCAGCCACTTTTCACACATATTATAGGGGTCGCTGCCGCGACCCCTATGATATATATATATATATATATATATACAAGTAACAAAAATGCTCCGCACAAAAGGGGATATGTGTATTGGGCCTATGTCTGTCGTTTAAATTCCGGTTGAGAAAGCAAGTATATAAATCCGACACAGCAAGTTTGGGTGGGTGATTCTATGGCGAAAGTTGTTCAGTTCGATGCGGGCCTTCATTTGACTCGAAATTTGACCACTTTTGAAAATTTTAATTTTTGACCCAAAATCGCCTAAGTCCCCACCCCACCCCACCACAGGCCTCTACAGCCACTTTAGGTACGCACTTCTATGACAAAAGTTGCTCAGTTCGATGCGGGCTTTCATTTGGTACCAAATTTGACCACTTTTGAAAATTTTAATTTTTGACCCAAAATCGCCTAAGTCCCCACCCCCACCCTACCACAGCACTCTACAACCACTTTGAGCATGCAATTCTATGACAAAAGTTGTTCAGCTCACTTAGGGCTTTCATTTGGTACCAAATTTGACTACTTTTGAAAAATTTTATTTTTGACCACTTGACCCCCTACCCGATTTACCCTTCAAACGGCAAAGTGGAGCCAGTCCAGCAAAATGGGTGGGTCGGACGGCAAAACGGACTCCGGGAATGAGCTGGGCGCACCAGAAAACCCCTATGGACAAAGTTTTGAGAGGCTATGCACAGTCCTATATGGTGTTCTTGGAAGTCGGTACCGACTTGACCCTCCCGACAGCAAAGTGGAACCAGCCCAGCAATATGGGTGGGTCCGACGGCAAAACGGACACCGGAAATGAGCTGGGCGCACCAGAAAACCCCTATAGACAAAGTTTTGAGAGGCTATGCACAGTCCTATATGGTGTTCTTGGAAGTCGGTACCGACTTGACCCTCCCGAGAGCAAATTGGAACCAGCCCAGCAAAATTGGTGGGTCGGACGGCAAAACGGACACCGGAAATGAGCTGGGCGCACCAGAAAACCCCTATGGACAAAGTTTTGAGAGGCTATGCACAGTCCTATATGGTGTTCTTGGAAGTCGGTACCGACTTGACCCTCCCGACAGCAAAGTGGAACCAGCCCAGCAATATGGGTGGGTCCGACGGCAAAACTGCTTACGGGAATCAATTAGCCGTGCCAGAAAACCTTTGTATGAAAGAACTGAGCTTTCTAAGTTGAATACACAGCGAGAAATTTCGATTTTTCATTTTTCGAATTTTCACCATTTTTGGCCGGCCACTGTGGTCGCATGGGAAGTGATAGAGAAACGAGACTTAGCTATTTAGTTAGTTCAATATATGTAGTTTCTGAATATAAAAAGAAATCGGCTCCAGCTCTTAACGTTAGAGCTGCGCAGCGACCACAAAAATGGTCACTTTTCGCTCTGAGCCGACTTTGCGGCGCCGCTGCGGCGCTGTGGCGCACCTGCGGCGCAAAAAAAGTAGCGATTCTTAAATGGCGCATGGGGTACTACCAGACCCTATACCCCTTTAGGTCCGGCCTCCGCTGCAGATTACGTGAAAGAGGCGGAAAGTCAGGACAATACGACCATTAAATAGGAGAAACCGGAAAAAAAACATCGCCGCCATAACCGGTCCGGGGCGCAACTTTTTAACGGAAAGTGATACGGGGCTGAAACTTCGCACACATACTAAACTCGATGTGCTCTACAATTTGCGCATGAAATCTGCGCAGGATCTGCGCAGGATTTTGCGCAGCCTCTGCGCAGCTTATTTTATGGTGTCTCCAGGGACTTTTGACACATATTATAGGGGTCGCTGCCGCGACCCCTATGATATATACCAGCTAATTGGGTATTTTCAGGCTTCCGGGGGAGAGTGCTTTCCGGACAAAGACTACAATTGGAATTTTTGGCTTTTTGCATGGAGAAACGGAAAACGTTCTCAACAATGCCTGGATTTAGGCTAAAAATACATATATTTTACGAAAAAATCTCTGGGGAAGCAGAAAATTGTTGAAAACTGGAATATTTTTGACGAAAATTTGAGCACCTCTATTTAGAGGAACGCGAAAAATCCGGGGAGGGGCGATTTCGGGCGAAACTAACTTAGGGAAGAGGTCTATTTCGTCGGGGTAGGGGCGAACAAACAAACAAACAAACAAACAAATAAACAAACAAACAAACAAACAAACAAACAAACAAACAAATAAACAAACAAACAAACAAACAAACAATACGTCAACTTCAAAAATTTGTTTACTTCGTATTTGCATTTAAAAACGAACAATTTTTAAATTTATAGAGCTTCAACTAGTACTTGTAACAGAAGGATAGGCAGCGCTATGTACCTGACAGCAAACCCAGGGTATTTTTACAGGTAGAGGCAGGGATCCAAGATTTTGAAAAGGAGGGGGTTTTGACAAAAGTTAGCACTTTTTGTAATGGAGTATTGATAAAATACAACCCAAAAGGATGGGTCTCAACCTCACCCCCCCCCCCCTGGATACGCCCATGGGCGGGGGCTGTCGATATTAATTCCCCACCGAAAATGCATTCCCTCCCCCCGAAATCGTCCCCTCCCGGGGATGTTTGCTTCCCCCATCCGGAATTTTTGGGTGCCCAAATGTTTGCCAAAAATAGGCGAAATTTTAAAAATTTTCGGGCCTCGCCGGAGATTTTTTGTAAAAATGGCTATTTTAAGCCTAAATCCAGGCATTTTGGAGATCTTTTTGCGTTTAATACCAATTTTGGCTCATTTTTGCGAAAAATTTCCCACCCGCCGAAACTTCTCTCCCGATAATCCCCCGGGATGCCCCCAGCCCCGGAAAAATCCCTAAGCAATACCCTGAGCAAAGCTAGTTAATTTATTCAACAGAAGGGCAGAAGACTTTTTGCGACGCAGGTGATAGAGTGATAATTAGCTTTATTAGGTAGGCTTATCACGGTTTATGTGTGCTGTGCTACAGCTAGATGTGAGCTTTGATAGCCACCTCGCTCCACTGTCAATGTATAATGCACTTGTGTGATTAATGTCACTTCAGTGTAGACACGAACTCCTTCCAGCTTGATGTATATGAAAGGAACAGGTTAGGTTACGTACCAACTTTTTATTTTCCTTTTCCGACATTTTATTCGGAATGAAGTTACGTAATACAAAATAGAAGTCTGACCCAAATATTGAATACATAAATATACTGTCGTGCTAATTAATGAACTTTCCATTTGTAAACGTGAAAACATAATTCCTATATTAGTAGTGCATGCGAGTGCGACCTCTACCATATATACGGGCACGCACCCAGGATTTTAGAAAGGGGAGGGTCCAAGGTCTAGCGGAAGGTGGGTTCAAGGTCAGGCCCGAAAATAATTTAGTACGGAGCTCACTTAATGTTGCAAAATGTGTGCATTTTCACATCAAAAGTGCTCACTACGTAACTGCTTCTTTTTTCAGCTTTCAAAAATCGTGAGATTTTCTATAAAAGTGGCTGCAAGTTTTATTTTTGCTATTTCCAAATGTATATAACTATATATATTGCTATTATATATATATAACTGTGGCGTCGCTAGCTTAGTTAGCAGAGCGATCGGAGCGCTAATCTGGAAATTACACCTGAGGCCCGATGCTTTCCACTCACAGGTGCTGTAGTGAGTGACAATAAAACTTCCTTAAATATAGAAGAACAAAGTACGCATAAAACAAAGGAAATCAAGAACCTTTTTTAATCTCCACAGTTGGTCCTGCTCAGGATCCATGGCTAATTTTTTACACTGAACAAGAAGTCGTCGAAAGTTAGCCTCAAGATATCTGGGATTTGAATACCACTTTTGGCAGGAATTCTCCATTGGATTATGCTAAAAACTGCGGCGTATAAGACAAGAATAGCGAAATTTATCAGCCGCAGTCAATAAATTACAGTTTTCATAAATAGTCGACTCGGCATACGGGGACTGAACGCTGGGGCACCGCCTCCCATATTAGACACGGAGCATCACGGTTGAGTAGACGAGACGATAAGGTGTTCTTATAAACTCGGTCAACTCCCAAAATAAAATGGGTTTGGGTAATGGGTATGTGACCCACCCATAGTTTAGTGGAGATTTGGTGTGGGAGACCCTCACACAGCACTTGGGGGCGCTATTTTTTATCCTGTTGGTCCCTCCTTACCAACTTAAACTTAAAATATTCATAACTTTTTAGAATTCTAAAATTTTAAAATTTTTGCATTTATAAGCATCTAGTATGCACCAATCTAAATTTTAAAGTTATCGGTCAAACAATCAATTGTTAGGACTGGGGGAAAGAGCGAGAGATCCAAAATGTTAGAGGAATTTGAAAAGTGATTGGGAGGCTACACATCTTCCGACTTGCAATAATGGTCCCGTCCTCAAATGGAGCCCTCGGGACAAGGGAAGGGAAGTAAACTGGCCAAAAGAGGGGTATATATTAGGTAAAATTTGCAATATGTAAGTACGTTTGCATATCTGTATTTGCAGGGCCAGTTTACCGGTCAGACGACGACACATGTGTATCCACTGATTCAGCACACGCCAATGTTTCTGGTGGCGTCGTCCACCGCTTGTCTGCTTCCATTTGCATGTATGTATGATTAACACTAACACTAACATTAGGGGTAACTTCTCAGTCAAGTATGTAGGAGACAATTTTGTCAAATCCTAAGGGAAAATCACGGCATATTCTTGCCTCAATCCACATAAGTATCACCGCCGTCCAAATCTAGTCCTTGCCGGATGTTCTGCGTATATACCGAGATCGCGATATCCAAATGTAGGTAACATGAGGTATATATACACTGAGTTTAGGCCTGGAAACGGACTTTCTTTATATAACTTAGTGTTGTTTCAGTAGCCGATTTTAGTTTCAGTTTCAGTTTCAGTCGACGGACCAAAATAGTTTCAGGTTCAGTTTAAGTTTAAATCGGCAACGTAAAATAATTTCAGTTTCATTTTTAGTTTCAGTCGGAGTTTCAGTTTCAGTTTCAGCTCGGTTTAAAAAAAACTCCAGTTTCCAGCTCTCTGAGTTAATATAAAGCACATTTTAATGTTTATTCAGCCTGTTACAGCAATGTTAACAGAATCGAAGCTCACAACCTTAAAAATTTCAAGATTTAAGGAAAGACTGAAACTAATTTCAGTTCGAGTTTCAGTTTTTTACCAAATATAGTTTCAGTTTCAGTTTCAGTCGGCTGCCTAAAAATGTTTCGGTTTCAGTTTCAGGTCTCTTCACAAAATAGTTTCAGTTTCAGTTTCAGTGACTGAAATTTCACTAATATAACTCAGTCCAGGAGGGAAACTACAGTGTCTTCCACCTAGTCTTTTAGTTCCATTCTTCCTCAATCACAGCACACGCAAACAGTTCGATTGAATTTCGTTTTCGTTATCACCCACTCGATTTCGAATGTTTGCCGACCCTCAGTCGAAATGGTCTTACATTTATAGATATGCTGTCCTGCCAGTACAGTTTTTGAATCTAGAATCATTAATTAATGCAAAAATATCTTCAATTGGTAATGGTTTTGACAACTTGTGGCTAAAAGACACAAGTTCGCACGTTGTGACTTGCAAATTTGTGACTAATGATGAAATTGTTCCCGACGGTCAGCTGTGTCAGGAGGATAGAGGAGTTGCTCTCCACCAAAAATGACCAGCCAGCGAATCCCTCCCTGGATTTTAAGTTTAAAAAATTAAAATTTTGCATATACACACAAAATATTGGGAGGATAATGCGTCTACCTAACAATTACAACGATGCTTTCTTCTGTCAAGTAGCATAAGAATTTGACAAAAATAGATACAGAATTGAAAATGCTTTCTCTACCGCTTAATTTTAATCCTTCCAAACTTAATTCACAAATTTTAAAGGCCCAAATTAAAATTCTAATTCCAAGATACCGCAGTTTAACATGTCAGTGTTATTTTAATGTAAAATTTGTCCAGATTCATCAATGTTTGTAGCGAGATTTTTTTGGCCCACGCGAAAAAATGACAAGTTTTTCTACTGCCTATGTTTAACACATGAAACCTCAACTGAGGTGAAATTACTTGACAACTGTGAGACTTACGCCTTTAATTTAAAAAACTCGTTAAAATATAAAGTTTGGATAATAAAATATGTAAAAATCAGTGAGATCAGACAAATTCGAAAAATGGACCAAAATTGGACCCCCTCGCTCCCTTAAACTTGACTTTTGAATATTAGCTAAAGAAACTGAGGTCTTTGTACAAGAGGGTTTTTCATTTACTGTTCATACAGCTTTACATTTTTAATAATCTGTGGTTAAAATTAAAGGAAATACTACGAATATTCCACAACAGCTTTTATTGAAATATTTTGTATTAAAGCTTAAGAAATTAGTTTTGGTCTCTATTTATCATTCAGTTTTAGTCTATTCATGGATGAAAACAAAAATTTTCTAGCTGTATATATCCTGAAATCAGATCCACGGGTGATGTTTTTTCGGGTCTTTTCCAGATTACCCCTCAACACCACTCAAAGTTCTTAAAACTCGACCAAATGAGCTGAAATTTGGTATGGGTATGTTTTCGACCACGCTGAGTTCAAATATCGCAAAATTTTTCGATTTCGCGAAATTCGATTTTTTTCGATTTCTAAGAGGAGACCAAGGGAAACCGAAAAATTTTTGTCTTCGATTCTGCTGAAAAGTTGTATATAGGGGTTTTCTGGGCCGCCGAACACGAATCTGAAGTCCGTTTTTTCTACACGGCTTTTCGTTAGTTCATTATAAGCTAAATTTGTAAGCGTAAGTTGTAAGCTTATGCTGAGCTAACGAAAAGCGGTGTAGAAAAACGGACTTCAGATTCGTGTTCGGCGGTCCAGAAAACCCCTATGTACAACTTTTCAGCAAAATCGAAAACAAAAAATTTTTCGGTTTTCCTTGGTCCCCCCTTAGAAATCGAAAAAATCGAATTTCGCGAAATCGAAAAATTTTGCGATATTTGAACTCAGCGTGGTCGAAAACATACCCATACCAAATTTCAGCTCATTTGGTCGAGTTTTAAGAACTTTGAGTGGTGGGGGGGGTAATCTGGAAAAGACCCGTTTTTTCTTGAATTCGTTATTACTCAAGGTCGCTATACATGGGCTATCGGCATGAAATCTGCACCATATGTAGACGGGGTCACTACCGTTCTAACTGCCAAGTTTTTGCAATCGCACTTCATTTGCGAAAATGCCAGCAAAAAGTACTTCATTTGCAAAAATGCCAGCAAAAATTCGATTTTTATTTTTTGTGTTGACGAACGAGTAGTTAAAGGTGTTCGAATAAGGATCCAACAGGCCGTGGTTCAAATCCCCGCTGCCACAAGGCTTTCACAAAATCCCTTTGAGCAATAGACTAATCACATATCGGTTCACCGTGGGCTCCAGCCAGCCTAGTTATCTATCCTTAAGGTGGTGATTCCCTTTGGTCACAAAAGTTTGAACCATTATTACTCGTTCATTACTTGGAGTTAAGAAGCCATTTTTATATCAAAATGTAGCTTGACATTTTCTCTTTTTAATGCATACCATGAAACTAATGTTGCTTTTTTAAAATATCATTGACACATTTTAGAGGAAGTATAATTTTCCAGATTTTTTGCAGACTCAAGTAAATTTTTTCTCGAGACATCGGTTATATCATTCGATACCTCCATCAAATAGCTGGGGACGATTTTTTATTTACTGTGAAATCGCTCTTCGTTATAGAGAAATAAGCTGAAATGTGTGCGTAACCTGTATTTTGCCTACTTTTTCCAAATTTGTCAAGCGATTACTTTAGCTAGAAAGCAGTAATCGGGGCAACTAAAAAAACGTCCCTGGGTATATTTGTGCAGAACTCATTTGTTAAGTAGCAGCCCTCCAACTTGCATTGTGGATGCTCCACAATCTTTGGAAAAAATTGGTCGTGTTTTTGCAAAAACTACATTTTTCATGATAGCTGCCTACGGGATAGCTGTTGGAAGACGATCATCCATCGGATAATTTGCCCCTGAGAGACCTTCAGAACGACGCCCTTAGTTTGATTTTCCGGCTTGTGTAGTTCAAGAAATGATGGATTATTTGATTTTAGCAAAAATGACAAGTTTTCGACGCCAAAACAAGAAAATCGGCTATATCGCAAGCTAGAGAAAAGATAGAAAGTTGCTTTAAAAAGCAAAAATGTGAAGCTCACCGAGATCTTTCAAATGAATATAGTCATAACTGTATAGCTGCAGCCAAACTTTCAGAAATTGGGAAAAACCGCCCTGATCGGAAATCTCGGATTTTTGAATCGGGATTGCGCGGAGGGTGTTAGATAGTGTTTGAGGCCGGCCGGGGTTTCACCGGCCGGCCGCCGGCCGGCTGCCGGCCGGCCGATCGCCGGCCCGCCCGGCCCAGCCCATAGGCCGGCCGGGCGGCGGCCGGTGAGCCCGTAGGCCGGCCGTCAGCCGGCCGGCCGGCCGGCTGCCGGCCTAAAGCAATTTGCAGTGCAGTAGTATAACTTGTAAGATATTTATTGTCGAATGTTATCTTAGAAAAATAGCACAGCATAGCATAGAAAATTAGCTAGATAACTAGATAACTAGATTTGGAGTTCATTTTACGGTTAGTTTCTCTATTTTGTAAATTTCTGATTGGAGATTCGTATCCCAGCCGGCGGCCGGCCGGCCGGCCGGTCGGCCGTTAGCCGGCCGGCCTCACCGGAATAAGTCGGCGGCCGGCGGCCGGCCGCCGGCCGGCTTAGGCCGGCCGGCCTCAAACACTAGTGTTAGAACGCTAAAAGAATGTATTTCGGAAAGTTTTGCCAAATTTCATCCTGATTTGCGCCGCCAACCAACAATTTGTGCCCAAAAGGAATCACCACCTTAACTGGTCAGTAAATGGGTACCACTGCGAAAGTAAGGCAACAGTTGTTTGTTCTGGCGTAATGCATGATGAAGGGCTGGCCCCACTTCCACAAATGTAGTCAACATTTGAGTTGTCACTGCTGGCACCGGGCTGAGAATCCGGAAATAAGCAACGCCACCCTATAACCTTCTGTTGGTTGGAGTTACCGAAGAAAATTGTAAAACTAAAAACTAACATTCAAAACTGTCAGAGTGTGAAACGCATAAGGGGAAAGCATTACATGCTGAAGTCATTATGGTGAAGTTTCCCTCTTACACGTAATAAATTCAATACATACGTGAACTTATATGCAATACTAACGAGGGGAGACAATCTAGCATGCAGAAATAGCATACGACATTACAATACGACACTGGCCAAGCCAAAGCAACCAAGGAAAATTCCAGCCAATCCCAGGAAATCACTAATACAGATGCATTCATACTTTGACCATGCGAGCCATGTCTTAGCTAACTAATCATTGCATTGAATGGTAATGTGATGTTATCAGTGGGAGTTCTAAAGGTACACAACACGCCAACTGTTATACGAAGTAACTTGAATGCTAGCTGACCTTAAGCTTAGTATAAACGAATAATTAATGTTCAGAAAACTCTGCAAAACATGAAATAGAAATTATTTAATGCACCACATTAATATATTGTATATACAATCTGTATGTAGCACACATGCAATATCCAACATCGTACCTACATACATAAACAACGTTTAAGTTTCATTCATATTCCAGAGTTGACCGAGACAAAAAGGTCTAAATACTAGGGACAAACCGGAACCAAAAATTTATGATATCCCAACCAACGTACAAGTCAAAAATCTAACCAAACTCGCTAGGAAATCCGATCCATCCCAATAAATATACACCAAGATAAGGCAACAGATAAGAGCAATCGGTAACAGCAGTAGTACAAAAAGAGACAATTATCGTTAGAAAACTGGTTGAAGATGGAGAGAAAGTGGCGTCGGCTCGGCTCGGCTCCCCAAGCTTGAAATTTCAAATTCGCCCGATTGCAACGAATTTTATTTTGTTTAGTTCCTTGTTGTCTTGGTCAAATTTCTTACTTAAAGTACTAGTGACAAATATGGGTTTTAAGGTTGTATATATTAATAACTTGAGCTGTACTAGTATCTGTGTTTTTTGGAGAAAAAAACGGCGAAATTCAGTACTTTTATTTGAAAATTCCGCAACTTTTTCGGAGATCTGCGTAAAGTTCCGCAAAAATTTTTGGCCGTAAGTAGAAATTTTCAGTTATATATTTCTGATAACAAATACATGTTTTCTGGTACTTTTTGCAGAAAATTTCAAAAAATTTTCGCTCCATCGGCGCCTTACTCTTGGTATTATAAAGTCTTGCTATATGAGAATATAACTTACAAACTCTCAGCAAATATTTACAAAACAGATTGATAAAATTCTTAATTTCAGGCACATTCAAAATCTCAAAAATGCTTTTTCTTCGAAGCAATTCCGAATCGAGTATTTGATCGTTTTACATCTCAAGTCAGGACATTTTAAATGGTTACATCTCATTTTGGATGACAAGAAAATTCCACCATAATTATCGACATACTGCGAGCTGCTGAGTTTGTGATTATATAATTTGGTGATATTATTGTTTGGTGATATATATATATATCTATGGTTCTATTATATATATATATATATATATATATATATATATATATATATAAATATATATATATAATATATATATATTTATATATATATATATGTATATATATATGGTTCTATTAAACCTGGACATCATTCCGGCAGGCACCGATTCAAGCCCGTTCTACCTCCAAAATTCGCTCTTAACTTATGCCAAACAAATACATATATATATATATATATATATATATATATATATATATATATATATATATATATATATATATATATATATATTTTTAAAGGGAATTAGTGATGGACGCCGAAGGAAATTACTAGGGGACTTTTATTTTTGATTTTAAGAAGCTTAAAAAGGGTGTAAATTCTCAAACTGCAAATTTCTTAAAGACTCAGTAAACAAATTAAAAAACGTTTTAACAAATTATTTCAATTGAAAATTTTTCTGAAATCTCTAAATTGCTCCCCGCCGATCTTAACGAAGTCGTAATCAGTTATAATTATGGTTAAGAATTATCTTAATTTTAATCTCTCAAGATCATAACATTATAATTATACTCGAATACTAGAAACAGTTACGAATTTTTCGCTATCTGATAAAATAAAAATACTACAAATACCCAGAAACACAGAATAATGGATTTTACAGGTAAGATTTTTTATAAAATCAAAACTAACACAAAGGAATGAAATAAGTCAAAAGTTTTTCTTACTAAAATATAGCTATACCCTATACACGTTGTCGTCAAGGACAGCCTAACATTAGATTAACGTTTGCGTGGAAGGTATCGAGAAAGCTAAAGAAAATAGAAAATTAGGCTTTCAAATTGAAAACTACACTAACTACTAACTAAAAAACAGTCTTCACTGAATTTATTGGCAATCTTATTTAAACAAGTTCGAAATATAGCAGGGAAATTTGGTCGAATTGCTATTTTTGGTTGGGGTCGCGAGCCGAGCCGAGCCGCGAGCCAAAATCCTCATCATCTTATAATAATATACACAACAAAAATTAAACACAAGGAAAAATAAAATGTAAAATGCATGTTATCTGGTACACAAATTAGCAAATAAATTCAACAGCTAAAGAGTGTATATATGATTAGATAACAATTTTGTTCGGCTTGAGTACTACATTTTTACCGAATTTTTGAAGACCGAAATCTAAAAAATCGACGTTTGAAAGGACATGCAATTAGCAAAACAGAGAAATTGCTTATAGCAATCTGCATTCTACGAAAAATGTAATTCATCTGGTAGCACACGCCTCTAGACTCCCGGTAACAGATTCAAAAGGGTGGCCACAAGAACTCAAGAATTTATACGTATATAATAATTTTCACATATTGAAAACTGTTCACTAACACCCAAGTCGAAAGCAACCAATTCAGCTGGAACTACAATACAAAGTCAAAGAAATAAAAGTAGTCATTTGTTTAGGGTTTTGAAAGTGGGAGGGGCGAGCCCAAGGTGCAAATATACCTAAGTTTGCAGCGAAAAATTAGCATTTCTAAGGTAAAAACGCAAAAAATCGCTGTTTTTAAGCTTAAAATGAACTTATAATTCCATAAATTGGCTAAAAATTGAGAAAACTTTTGAAAATTTGAACTCAAAAACCTAATTCCTCGACACTTTTGGGCGACGCCCAAAAAACTGGGTGGGGGCTTGCCGAAAAGTGGGGGGTAGGCGAAAGTGGGGAGGGGGCTCCGAAAAGTGGAGGGGGAGCCGAAAAGTGGGGGGGCCCCACTCCCCACCCAAATAAATAAATGCCAGCACTTATATTTATTCATGACAAATTGAAACGACGACGTATTATTATTGCAACTCACATTTCTGAAACAATAGACGAAGAGGACGATATGAACGACACATAAGTAAAGTAAAAAGAGATTTCACAAAGAACTTGTGAGGAAAAGGGAAGGAAGATGAATCAGATTAACCAAAATCAGGAAATACAACCCTGGAAACATTTCATCACAGCATCTCTAAAATTAATTAGCTACAAGTTAGTAAAAAATCTACCTAAAGCCACCACACTGGCTATCTTTAGTGAAGCGCTTCCCTCTACATGCGCCATGGCTCTGAAAACTAGCTGCACAACCGTGTGAAAATAGATTGGAATGCTCTACATGCAAGCATGGGTCGCCCCAGCTTCACTGTACAGAACAATAATTTTGCACTCGTTTGTCAAGTGTTAAATGTTTTTATAATTAAATTGAATTCTTTGCTTCAGTCCCAACTTGACAGACACTTTCGTATGCAGAACATGTTTTCCAAGAAACAAAGAATAATGTCACATTCCTTTAATAATGACAATGGTTAAGACGCACTGTACCTCGCATATGGAATATAAGATATTGAGTACCACGTCATGGCCAGAAACTGAATACCACAGAAGATAATGCAAACTATTCCACTATGCAGCTAAAACAACACATATACAAAAGCAGAGATGACTGGCATATTATGAAAACAAATATCAAAACGTGTACACGTCGCTGTACAGCACGGCATTCAGTACAATGCGACATGGTACTAGTATCGCATGGCATGCTCTATTGCAGTACAGTAAACTATCAACGTTTTAAAGAAGTCTCGTTACCACTAATGCGTAATGCAAAATTAAACGGATTGGTTCCATGATGGTTGGTGTTTAACATTATGAAAACAAGAGTACATAATAGATAAGAGTAAGAAACTCTTATACTACGTACGAAGCATGCTAGGCATGCTCGGGGCGTTAACTCTGGGCCTCCCGTAACTTCCGAGGGTCCCACTTTGAAATAAGTACACACTTTCACAGGCGCGTAGCCAGAGAGGGGGGCAAGGGGGCACGCCACCCCGAAATTGGATTGCCCCCATGGAAATAGCTGCCATCAGCAAATATTTATGACGCAGACTGCATTGCGATTGCGTAAATGTGTAGATTTTTGCGAAAAACCGTGCCGCCAACGGGAAGTTTGGATGGGTGCGCGAGGAGCCCCACAACAGTAGAAAAATTTTATTAAAGCAGGACCTCTTGGTTAAATTTTCAGTATCATTTTCAATTCGTAATTATTGGTATATAATGTTCGCCTTTTAGGGTAAACTTTTCAGTTTTCTGTGTTATGAAAATAAAATTTAAAATAAAAAGTGTAAGGAAAGGCCTATTGCTATAAAACACACAATACCAAGTAGTAAACTATGTATAAACCATGAGTGAAAAGCTGACAAACCGGACTAAACAAAATCACACACAATTCGGGCATTTTTTTCAATTTCAATGGTAAATATAAGAAATTTGGAGACATTTTGGAATCAATCACCAAATTTCAGGTTTTTCCAGGTGTTTACCCAAATTCCAGGTTTTTCCAGGTATTTCCAGGTTTTTCCAGGTCGCATGAACCCTGGTTGTTGTTGTTGTTTTCAAGTTGTTGTAAGTCGTTGCTGGTTTAAAAAGGTTTCACAATTTAAAAAAATTGAAAAATCAAAATTTTAAGAGTTTTTTGGAAATTTAAGGCACGGGAGTCAGAACGAACTTCATGTCATCAATTTTGTTAAAAGTTGGTTCTGCCTTCTTTTAGAGATGTTGAGCATTCGTTTTTCAATCCAACTTTTCGTTAAAGTCTGACACAAAAATGTGTGTACAAAATCTGTAAGGCCTCCAGTGAACTCAATATACGTCGTAACCCCATAAAACCATATATTTTCGGAATCCTTGCAGCGAGACAAACATTTTTATAAAATTTAAAATTTTTTAAAATTTCAAAAATTTAAAAATATCGGTTTTTCGGGGAATTTTTTCGGACCGTTCAAGCTATTCAGCTCATTCTGTCAAATAAATTTTCCCGTCCGAAGACGCATCGATTGACACAAGAACGAAAAAAATCGGTTAAGAAATAAGCATTTTATTCCAAAATTTCGTTTTTCCATTTCCTTTGATGTTTGCCGCTTTTTGCAACTTTGCCTGGTTATTACTCGCGACTCGCTCAACGGAAAATTTTTTCAATTAGATTTTCAGGACCGCCTAGGCACCCGCTTTCACCTGATATATGTGATATTTCAAATTTTGAAAGTCGAATTTTTTGAAAAATACCACTTTTTGACCAAAAATTTCGGCAAAGCAGATTTAGCAAAAGTGAGTAAAAATAACATAATCATAAAATTCAAGCTGAGCTGAATCCAACGATTTAAAGCTTTTGTTGCTGCGACTTATATTGCGCCAGCAATGAATTTTTAAACAATATCCCTTATTTCAGCTGGTTTTTGGCTCTCTTTGATGTTGCCGCCATGATTTGACTGAAGCAGTGTAAACTAGCAAAACCAGCTGAAATAAGGGATATTGTTTAAAAATTCATTGCTGGCGCAATATAAGTCGCAGCAACAAAAGCTTTAAATCGTTGGATTCAGCTCAGCTTGAATTTTATGATTATGTTATTTTTACTCACTTTTGCTAAATCTTCTTTACCGAAATTTTTGATCAAAAAGTGGTATTTTTCAAAAAATTCGACTTTCAAAATTTGAAATATCACATATATCAGGTGAAAGCGGGTGCCTAGGCGGCCCTGAAAATCTAACTGAAAAAATTTTCGGTTGAGCGAGTCGCGAGTAATAACCATACAAAGTTGCAAAAAGCGGCAAACATCAAAGGAAATGGAAAAACGAAATTTTAGAATAAAATGCTTATTTCTTAACCGATTTTTTTCGTTCTTGTGTCAATCGATGCGTCTTCGGACGTGAAAATTTATTTGACAGAATGAGCTGAATAGCTTTAACGGTCCGAAAAAATTCCCCGAAAACCGATATTTCTAAATTTTTGAAATTTTAAAAAATTTTAAATTTTAGAAAAATGTTTGTCTCGCTGCAAGGATTCCGAAAATATATGGTTTTATTGGGTTACGACGTATATTGAGTTCACTGGAGGCTTTACAGATTTTGTACACACATTTTTGTGTCAGACTTTAGTTAAAGCTATAAGCTTACGTTAAAGCAGATACTAAAGACAGAAAAGCTGTATTGGAAAATGAATTTGAAATTCGTGCTATAGTAGTCATTTTGTTATTTCTTGTTATTAAGTGGGGGGGTCACTTTTTTGCCTATTTTTCGACCATCTCCGATTTTGCTCATTTTCACATATTTTGTAGTCCCCATGGGTCCACAAAACAAGACAAGAGCGTTTTGCGAAATATTGCTTCTATCGTTCTGCACACGCTCTCAAAAGTGACCTCGACATGTGTTAAACATAGGAAAATGAAAAAGTTACTCTAAAAAGTTTGTGGCAGAAAAATTTTTCGCTATAAAGAGCCAGAGCTCTGAAACCTTTTCAGAACCATTAAGGACATAGAGTGCAGCTATCTCCTCTGAAGCGATTCTGTTGAGTATTGGATTTGGCGAATTTTTAAAGTCAGAATTTTGGAAAATCGACCATTTTTGGACCATGAAAAACAGGACCTACGATACTCTTTTGCTAGTCCTGAACGATTGTCAAAAGCTACAGAAACGGCCAATAGATAGCTGCACTATACGCATCAAACTACGTCTTATGAAAGTACTCGCACGTTTCTATCATCTACAGTATGCTCAAAAAACTTGCCACAAAAACAGCAAATTTTGCTAAAAATGGCCATTTTTCATAATTTTCAAATCCTTTGATAATTTCTCACTCATTATGTGGTAAAAAATCACTAAACTTGGCAGATTAATTAATATATCCATGTCTGTCACATAATGTGGCCAAAACAAACGCGTCAATATTGAACATGACTGCTGTGGCGGCACCTTTGATCTTTATAGGTGAAAAATGCCAATTTTAAAATTTTTCCGAATATAGACAAATTGGGTATCAATCGATAGCTAATGGAACGAGGGGCAACTTTGCTCATAGAACCAGGCGCGTAGCCAGGGGGGGGCAAGGGGGCATGCACCCCGAAATTAGGTTGCCCCCCTGGAAATATCTGCCATCAGGAAATCTTTATGACGCAGACAGCAGCTGTAGACTGCGCTGAGCCTAGAAATTGATGAAAATTATAACAATTTCGAACTAAAATCCAAAATTTTTCGCGCCTTCGGCGCGTCTTATTATTTCGTCGTCGTCAAGTTTAAAATCTCATATCAATTTACGTAATCACAAATGTTATATACCTGATCTCATGTTAGTATATACAAGAAAACAAAAATGCTCCTTCGTCGCATGTAAAATACATATGAGTCCCTAGAAGGCAGGTTGTACAATAGCAGAAGACAAGATCCACCCTGTAAAATACATATGAGTGGAGTGGGGTTGTAAAAGAATGAAGACAAGCTGCATCGGCGAACCATATGAGCCTGCCCTATAACGAGGCTCATATTGGCGTTGTAATGATAATGATTTGACGACAAATGACAATTTGATGATTATATATTATATACGATTATAGTCACCTGTATTTAAGCACCATGCAACTTAAGCAACTTGAAAACAGCTACGTAAAACAAAAACGGCTACTCGAAACAGACCTATTGCCTAAATCCTTTTATATATTGTATTTTTATAAACATTATTAAAGCAAACGTACCAAGCAGAATTATAAACAACATATGACACATTCATGTCATAGGCACTGGTGTGACCCTTTCCTACCCTTGTAGCAAGTACGTACGTACATATGTTGTATATACATATTGATATTATATATGTGTACAGTGTAGATAAATACAAAGGTAAAAACTCTGGTATAGATTCATGTTATGTACGCCAATATGAGCCTCGTTATAGGGCAGGCTCATATGGTTCGCCGATGCAGCTTGTCTTCATTCTTTTACAACCCCACTCCACTCATATGTATTTTACAGGGTGGATCTTATCTTCTGCTATTGTACAACCTGCCTTCTAGGGACTCATATGTATTTTACATGCGACGAAGGAGCATTTTTGTTTTCTTGTCTTCAATTCTTTTACATGCTCCGCAATATATGTAGCTTTTGCCTTCAATATTCACTTTGAATTTGAGAGACTGAAAATTTCTATTTTCACCTAAAATCGGCTAAGTCTCTTCCCCCACCACCACAGCTTTCAACAGACACTTTAGGTAGGCGGTTCTATGAGAAATGTTGCTCAGCTCACTTGGGGCTGTCATCTGATACCATATTTAACCACTTTGAAAAATTTCATTTTTGACCCAAAATCGCTTAAGCCCCCACCCCTACCCCAGCACAGCACTCTACAGCCACTTTGAGCATGCACTTTTATGAGAAAAGTTGCTCAGCTCAATCGGGGCTTTCATTTGGTACCAAATTTGACCACTTTTGAAAAATTTTATTTTTGACCCAAAATCGCCTAAGTCCCAACCCCACCCCACTACACCACTCTACAGCCACTATGAGCATGCGCTTCTATGACGAAAGTTGCTCAGCTCACTTAGGGCTGTCATTTGATACCAAATTTGACAACTTTCAAACACCAAAATCGACCCCCCCCTACCCCACACAGCATCTACAGCCACTTGAGCATCACTTCTATGAAAAAGTTCTCAGCTCATTGGTCCAAATTTGACCACTTTTAAAAATTTTATTTTTGACCATTTGACCCTTTTGAAAAATTTTATTTTTGACCACTTGACCCCCCCCCCCCTACCCGTTTGACCCTCCAAACGGCAAAGTGGAACCAGCTCAGCAAAATGGGTGGGTCGGACGGCAAAACGGACACCGGGAATGAGCTGGGCGCACCAGAAAACCCCTATGGACAAAGTTTTATGAGGCTAAGTACAGTCCTATATGATGTTCCCGGAAGTCGGTACTGACCGGACCGTCCAGATGGCAAAGTGGAACCAGCCCAGCAAGATGGGTGGGTCGGACGGCAAAACGGACACCGGGAATGAGCTGGGCGCACCAGAAAACCCCTATGGACAAAGTTTTGAAAGGCTAAGTACAGTCCTATATGATGTTCCCGGAAGTCGGTACTGACCGGACCCTCCAGACGGCAAAATGGAACCAGCCCAGCAAGATGGGTAGGTCGGACGGCAAAACGGACACCGGGAATGAGCTGGGCGCACCAGAAAACCCCTATAGACAAAGTTTTGAGAGGCCAAGTAAAGCCTACTATGGACCTCCAGGAATCGGTTTCCGACCTGACCCCTCAGACGGTCAAGTGGAACCAGCCCAGCAACTTGGGTGAATCGGGCAGCAAAACTGATGGCGGGAATGGATTCTCCGCCCTCGAAAACCTTTATATGCAAGATTTGAGAAGTCTATCTTGAAATATAAGCGAAAAAACTAAGTTCAAAGTCGGACCCAAAATTCACCAACTTTGGCGGGCCAGTACCCAAAAATGGTGCAACTTATCGGAAAACGAATTCAAGATTTTACAACCATAACATGTCTAGTATTACGCCAAATAATTAGTTTAGCCCCATATATAGCGCAATCTGACTTATTACGGCTAATGTTAAGCATACTTTTGGGTCATTTTAGCGTTTTGACCGACTTTGGACCCCAGCCAAAAATTTTTTCTACCCCCGGGAAGCATAAAAACTAGCCTATCGGCTTATTTTTGTTGCGTACTCCAAGAATATATATGGTTTTCATAGGCAAAAATTTTTCTATCTCTAGTTATTACGCCTACAAAACCCCCTTATGAGACATCAAATCAGAGAAACCGGAAAAAAAACATCTCTCGTAAGCGATTTTTGGCATAACTTTTTAACGGAAAGTGGTACGGGGATGAAACTTCGCACACATACTAAACTCGACACGTACAATTTTTTGCGCACATAATCTGCGCATAATCTGCGCAGGAATCTGCGCAGCTTCTGCGCAGCCTTGTTTTACACTGTCATTTGACCTTAAGCACTCATATTATAGGGGTCGCTACCGCGACCCCTATGATAATGTAGTAAAGTATGATACTTTTTACCGTGTTTTGCTCAGAAAACACGTAAGTATAGATGTACACACTTTTTCTGGAAAATAGCAAAAAATGTTTGGCTACCGTGTAACGCTATAGAAGTTAGCATTTGTTCATTCATTCACTTCCCTTACGATAAATTTACGAATAGGCTTTCTGTTATTTAAGCCAAACTAATGTGCTGTTGATTATCCTACAGGAGGCCAAAGTGGCCCAAGTACAGAATATATATCCCCCCTAAAGTTACAGTTTGTGTCCAGCCTTGATCGTTTCGTGCCATCATAGTTAGTTTTTGTTATTGATGTTTCAAGTTTCATAGTTTTTGTTATTGATGTTTCAAGTTTCACTTTTTTAGCTTGGGTGAGTTGGGTGAGCAAAAAGTGCGACTTCTTGCGACTTGATCCTGTAATTGGCAAGCTGTGGGCTTGTGCAAAAAGTTTCACTTTTTCAGCTTGGGTGAATTGGGTGAGTTTTGTGAGCAAAAAGTGCGACTTCTTGCGATCTGATCATCTATAGCTAGCAAGCCGTCGGTGCTCCTCAAAATTCATAGGATTCAACAGCACATTTTTATGAGAGGAAAAAACTAAACCAGGGGGCCGCCCCCCCGGATACCAAGTAATAACTAACAGATATGTAGTGTACGATCAGATCTTTACTCTTAGCACTTAGCACCTACTGTAGCATGTGATCAAATCTCAATACGCTCTAGTCATGCTTTGTTTTTACCAACTCACACAAGTCACCCAACTCACCCAAGCTGAAAAAACATAACTTTGAAAGTGGCACTGAAAAGTTACACTTTGTGCAGCTGGGTGAGGTGGAATGTATACTTGGGCCTGTAGGGCCAGCTCAGAAAAATTCACTTCAGGCAGCAAAATGAAAAAATACTTCAACTGCTGGGGGGCTCCGCCCCCAGACCCCCCCAACTGGTGTCAGTTGCTCAAATAATTTAAAGGGGTGCATTTTTAATTTCCTATATCTCTTAAAAATCGTTGAATGGAAGCCCGGAAAAACAAGCTAACGCAATAAATGCTTGCTGTTCCCTTTTTAACTGCCACAGTTAAGTCTGAAAAATTTTGGCTTGCCCCCCCCGAAACTTTTTTCTGGCTACGCTAGTGCATAGAACCATGGGTCTAAAATGTTGTCTGTGCAAGATAGAACGAGTTAAAGTTATACTGGGCAGTCCTGCAAGGTTTGGTCAGTGTATCACTCAAGCATGCATTATGAACGCCTTGATAGCTGGCCTTGAGCCACGACTGCACTCAAATATTACCTTAGTAATGGCTTTAATTTGGAGTATCGGTTAACCCTGTTTTCGGTAGCGTTTGGTCTCCACCTGACCTTGCAGGGCTCATCACCGGAATTTTCAAGTTTCCGGATTTGAACCTGAATGAACTGATTTGAACTCTGTCACCGATTGATTTCGAACTCTAATATTCTAAATTATTTTTGAGAACATGGGGGCATTTATTATGTGTGAAAATGAGCGAAATCCGTGACCACCTATTTTTGACCAAAGTGACCCCCCCTTAATCATCCAAATCAATGTATAGTTAGATCACAATAAAGGAAGCTAGCTTACCGCAAAAGCTCCAACAAACGTGAGAACAAAGCTGACCTAAAATATGCCAAACTGAAATACAATTGTTCAAGCACCATAATGGCGTTTCAAACCCCACACCCCCACGGCAAAAATACCAAAACTACCAAGTGGGTGGTCTACAACCATGGCATAGTTTCAAGATGTTGCGTTAACAGCTTGATTTAAAACAACACACACACACACACACATATATATATATATATATATATATATATATATATATATATATATATATATATATATATATATATATATCTACTCCGCGATACGTTTTTGAGACGAAATGGGGAATATGAAAACATTTTCAATGTTTTTTAATTTCTGAAGAGTACAGTGTTCTAAATTTCGATGTCACTTCTTAATACATTTCGGCAAGTACTTATATTTTACGTTACGCGCTACCTACCTAAGTATTATATACGCCAAGCAGTGGCCCATGGGAAGATTTATATATTTTAATGTAAGAAAACAGCCTCCTCTTGAAAAAAACGGCCATGGGAGGTATTTATGAAGCCAGCAGATTACGGCAGCTTTGTCCATTTTAAATAAATTCTGTAAATAAACTGTAAACTTCTGCAAGGAGAAAAAGCTGCTCGACTAGTTTTCGCTTGAAATGTAGCTGAACCACTCACTGCTACCTTTATAATTTGAGAGTCTAAAAGCCAGTAAAGAGAGCATTGATAAATCCTAAAAAGCACAATCTCTTCGCTGGGCATTATATTGGGTTGGCCGGGCCACTAATTGGCAAAATAAGGTATCGGAAAAACCCCTGCAACGTTACAGGAAAAGTTTCTGCCCAGCCCAGCGATTTCGATCGATCGTCCATGAGCACGCGAATGCCCGAACCAGTTGTAAGCAGCTGGGTTTATTTTAGGTGAAAAAAGTGGGATGAGGAGAGGACCAAACCGTGGGGGGGGGATAAAATGGTCTGAAAATGTCAAAAATAGCCTGTTTTCTACATATACTACTATAACTATGCTAAAAAGTATATATATACTCAAAAATTGAGCAGTCCAAAAACGTGGGGAGGGGACCGAGTGGGGTCCCCCAAAGCCCCCCTCCCAGTAAAACCTTTCTTTCAACTGGAAGTCAGACTTTTCTGACACTGTTGGAGCAAGATTTAATTACCATCGTTCTGCATTTTCAGTTTATGCGGTTTATTCTGACTTTTTTGCTGTATTTGACCAAAAAATCCGGCGAAGCCAGAAAATTTTGACCAAATGTCCTTAAAATTTGGCGTTTTCTGGGCACCTTGGAACAGTGTTTTTTATTTTGCCGACGGCTTGTGTAATGTTACACACCTCGCCAAAAATTTTAGCTATTTTTCAGAAAAAAGTGTGTAACTACCTAAAAATTTCTAATTTTCTCCCGTTTTGTTTACCACGTATAAGTATATTGGTAATGGGAACTAATTATTTCGCGGTGTTTTCGAAGCAAAGTGAAAATTGAAAACTCAAATTTACAGCAAAAATTGGTGAAGCATCACCAAATCAACAAGACAAAGTTAAAAATTAAGCAATTGCAACGCAACGAGCTGCATTCATAGGAACGTTAGCTAGAGAAAGGAAAAGCAGCAACAAGATTTAGTTGGGATCACTAGCGTAGCCAGAAAAAAATTTCGGGGGGGGGGCAAGCCATCATTTTTCAGACTTTACTATGGCAGTTAATAAGGGAACCGCAAGCATTCTATTACGTTAGCTTATTTTTCCGAGCTTCAAATTAACAATGTTTAAGAGATGTAGGAAACTAAATATGCACCCTTTGAATCATTTGCGCAACTGATTCCAGTTGGGGGATCTGGGGGGCGGAGCCCCCTAGAAGTTGAAGAATTTTTTATTTTTGCTGCCTGAAATGAACTTTTCTGAGCTCATTTTTCCTCTCGTAGGATAATCAACAGCACATAGTTTGGTTTAAATAACAGAAAGCCTATTCGGAAATTTATCTGGGAAGTGAATGAACAAATGCTAACTTCAATAACGTTACACTACACGGTACCCAAAAATTTTTTGCTATTTTCCAGAAGAAGTGTGCACATTATATACGTACTTACGCGTTTTTTGAGCAAAACACTATAAAAAGTACCATACTTTACTGGGTTTATTTTAGGCAAAAATAAGTGAAGGTGGGTGAGTGGGGGGGGACGCCCCCCCCCACACTAGTGGGGGGGGGGGACGCCCCCGGTCGAAAAGTGGGGGGGGATAAAATGGGCCAAAATGCTAAAAATGCTGTATAAATAGCCTGTTTTCCACATACACTCACACTGCTATAAGTATGCTTAAAAGTGCTCAAAAATCAAGTTTTAGCACCTAAAAGGCGATTTTTGATCAAAAATTTCCGGCGAAGCCGGAAAAATTTTGAAAATTTCGACCAAAAATCCTAAAAATTTGGCAATTTCTGGGCACCTTAGGGTGAGTGGGGGAAGCCCAAAAAAGTGAGGGGTGGGGCCGAGTGGGGGGGAGGTGCTCGAGTGGGGGGGCCTAAAAAGTGGGGGGCGCGCCCCCCCGCCCCCCCCCAAGTAAAATAAACCCAGCTTTACTACATTATACGAACTAAGATCAGATTAACATTTGTGATTACGCAAATTGATAGGACATTTAAAATTGACGACGAAGAAATAATAATTCGCGCCGAAGGCGCGAAAAATTTTGGATTTTAGTTCTATGTATGTAAATTGTTTTAATTTTCATCAATTTCTAGGAGGCTCAGCGCAGTCTACAGCTGCTGTCTGCGTCATAAATATTTCCTGATGGCAGATTATTTCGAGGGGCAACCCAATTTCGGGGGGGGGGCATGCCCCCCTTGCCCCCCCTGGCTACGCGCCTGGTTGGGATGATTTTGACCTGATAGAACGAGTAAAAATTTATTAACATTAAAAACGCAATTTTATCTCAAGGGAAGTGAATGAATGAACAAATGTAGTAAAGACGAACCGATTGTTAAGTGTAAGGTAAGAATATAAGAAGGGTGTAGAATGGGGATATGGGGGCGCAGCCCCACAGAAACGGTAAATATGTGGAAACAAATTAATGAGCATTGGAAAAAGTTCCCACTATTCGGCAAAACTTCTGTGTAACGTTACACAGTCGTCAAAAAATTTTTGCTATTTGCCAGAAAAAAGTGCAAAAAGTGCAAAAAGAAAAAAGTTACACGCGTTTTTGAGCAAATGAAAACATTGAGTGGGAAGAAGCCCGAAAAAGTGGGGGTTGGGCCGTGTGGGGGGGGAAGAGGTCGAGTGGGCTGGAGCACAAAAAGTAAGGGGGCGCCTCCTTGACCTGGCTTTTCCCTACAGGGGGGAGGGGGGTTGGGGGCCCCCAGAAATCCGTTCCCCCCAGACTTGGGTCGCCCCCCCAGGATTCGGGCCTTCCCCCCCAACCCTAAAGTGCCTGGAACAATAGGGTTTTGAGGTAAAAATTTTGAAAATGTTTTCAGGCTTCGCCGGATTTTTACCCATTTTAAAGTATTTTTTAGCTATTTGAAGTTTAAATTTAAGTTAAAAATAGTCAATTTTTTAGCTCAGCAGCAAAAAATAGCTATTTTTAGACATTTTTCTAAAAAATTTTCTGCCCCCCCCCCCCAGAAATCCGAGCAACCCCCCCCAGACCTGGACCCCAGAAGACTTCCCCCCCAGAATTTTTGCCTAGGAAAAAGCCAGTCCACAAACGTAAACCCAGAGCATGTTGCTTCAACCTTGACTATCTCTGCTTGTACGTAATTAAAGATAAAAATTATTAAAATCCATACAACTTTATGTTACGGACAATGTGTATAATTGCCCCATAAGCATATGGGGCAAGAATTTCTGTCCCATATCCCATATGCACATGGGCCAACTTCTTTGCCCCATGATGGGCTTTTTTTAGTGGGGGAGCACTGGCGGATCCAGGATTTGGTGACGGGGGGACGGTAAAATTGTTTCGTCGGGGGGGGGGGGAGGGTCTGGGGGGCGGAGCCCGCCCCCCAGAAGTTAAAGAAATTTTTTGTTTTTGCAATCAAATCGGTCTTCAGATCTTTAATTCTTTTCATACTGAAGAACTGAGAAAATTTTTTAAAATGCTTGACATTTTTAGGCAAAAATGGTAAAAATCGGATGCATTTTAAGCTTTTCCTTCATAAATCCGTTTAGAAAGTAGAAAATTCGCGCCGAAAGCGCGAAATTTTTTGGTTTTTTGCCCTTTTTCCTCTTTCCCTCCTTAATTTTTCCTACCTGCGAAACGCGCCGAAACGGGCCGCGCCCCCGCCCGCCCCCTGGATCCGCCCATGGGGGGGCGGGCAGGGGCGATCCCTCCACTTTTTGGGTTCCCCCCACTCGGCCCCACCCCCACATTTTTGGGCTCTCCCTCCCCCCCCACTCAGTTTCAGCCCAGGAAATGCCAAATTTTAAGGATTTTTGGTCAAAATTGTCAAAGACTTTCCGGCGTCGCTGGAATTTTTTGGTCAAAAATCGTCTATTTAGGGACTCAAACTCGATTTTTTAGCCCTTTCCAGCATAGTTATGGCAGTATGTGTAGAAAACAGGCTATTTTACTGCATTTTTAGCGTTTTGGACTTCCCCCCCACTCTACCCACCCCCACTTTTTTCGCCTAGAAAAAGCCTAGCCATGAGCACATGGGACAAAAATCTTTAGCCCAATATGGAAATACCAGCAATTCTGAATAATTTTTCTCACTTGAGAAGTTAGTTCTTGCAAAATTATTATTAAACTACGTCAATATTAAAATACAAAACTGATACAAAACTGGGATTGAAGGTCGAAAACTACAGAAGATGAAATTTCTAGATTTGAAATTCTCAAAAAATTTAAAATTTTGACAGTGCAACTTCCGTTGATAAAAATATGAAAATTAGTAAATTCTTAGAGCTGTACGAGAGTTTTTTGTACGAAAAAATAAAATTTCGAGATTAGCTAGATGCAACTGTGATTCGCAAAAATAATAAATTCAAAGCTAAGATTTCTTTATTTGCAATTTTTTTTCAAATTTTCTAAATTTATATACTATTCTTGGTGATGACAATTTAGGCACAAATTGAGTTAATATCAAAATCTATTGAAATGAGTTAATTTGCAGTTTTATAGTTTGCAATATTTTGATTGGGAATAAAATTTTTATGTTGCGAATATTCAGTTTCAATCGCAGAATTTATTATTAATCAATTTATATAAGCCTAAACTATCATCACCAAAAATAGTAAACTCAGAAAATCTGAAAAATTCCAAATCAAGAAATTATAGCTTTTGAATTTATTATTTTTGCTAATCATGCTATTCAAAATTTTTGCACGAACTAACGTTTGAGATGAGAAAAATTACTCAGAATTGCTGATATTTCCATTTGGGGCAAAAGATCTTTGCCCCATGTGCACCGGGGCAAAGATGTTGGTCCATATGCATATAGAGTAAAATCACTTGCCCCATATGCATGGGGTAAAATCACTTGCCCCATATGCATATGGGGCAATTATACACGTGGTCTATAACATCTACCCGGCATATATACCAAAACAATGGCAGTAGCAATTAATCTAGTTGGAGCAAACATTCGCTGAAGTTGTTTCATTGGTCCCATGAGAAAGCAGGTACTGTAAAATAGTAAAAAGTGCAATCATAAATTATAAGACTAATTGAAAAAGGTATATACCTATATATCTATAAGATAACAAAACTATGAAAAATAGGTTTTAAGAGAGGGCAGAGGACTAGACTTTATAACACATTACACTTACAGATCCAGATCCTGCACAGATTTCATGCGCAAATTGTAGAGCACATCGAGTTTAGTATGTGTGCGAAGTTTCAGCCCCGTATCACTTTCCGTTAAAAAGTTGTGCCCCGGACCGGTTATGGCGGCGATGTTTTTTTTCCGGTTTCTCCTATTTAATGGTCGTATTGTCCTGACTTTCCGCCTCTTTCACGTAATCTGCAGCGGAGGCCGGACCTAAAGGGGTATAGGGTCTGGTAGTACCCCATGCGCCATTTAAGAATCGCTACTTTTTTTGCGCCGCAGGTGCGCCACAGCGCCGCAGCGGCGCCGCAAAGTCGGCTCAGAGCGAAAAGTGATCATTTTTGTGGTCGCTGAGCAGCTCGAACGTTAAGAGCTGGAGCCGATTTCTTTTTATATTCAGAAACTACATATATTGAACTAACTAAATAGCTAAGTCTCGTTTCTCTATCACTTCCCATGCGACCACAGTGGCCGGTCAAAAATGGTGAAAATTCGAAAAATGAAAAATCGAAATTTCTCGCTGTGTATTCAACTTAGAAAGCTCAATTCTTTCATACAAAGGTTTTCCGGCACGGCGAATTGATTCCCGTAAGCAGTTTTGCCGTCGGACCCACCCATATTGCTGGGCTGGTTCCACTTTGCTGTCGGGAGGGTCAAGTCGGTACCGACTTCCAAGAACACCATATAGGACTGTGCATAGCCTCTCAAAACTTTGTCCATAGGGGTTTTCTGGTGCGCCCAGCTCATTTCCGGAGTCCGTTTTGCCGTCCGACCCACCCATTTTGCTGGACTGGCTCCACTTTGCCGTTTGAAGGGTAAATCGGGTAGTGGGTCAAGTGGTCAAAACTAAAATTTTTCAAAAGTGGTCAAATTTGGTACCAAATGAAAGCCCGCATCGAACTGAGCTACTTTTGTCATAGAAGTGCATACCTAAAGTGGCTGTGGAGGCCTGTGGTGGGGTGGGGTGGGGACTTAGTGCGATTTTGGGTCAAAAATTAAAATTTTCAAAAGTGGTCAAATTTCGAGTCAAATGAAGGCCCGCGTCGAACTGAACAACTTTCGCCATAGAACCACCCACCCAAACTTGCTGTGTCGGATTTATATACTTTCTTTCTCAACCGGATTAAACGACAGACATAGGCCCAACACACATATTATCCCCTTTTGTGCGGAGCATTTTTGTTACTTGTATCATAAATACGATCTCGAAGGGTGATTTGTAGGAAGCAGAATTTTAATTTAGGTCTTCAAAAATTTTTAATTAATTTTTTAAGTTTGCGAACAGCCAAATTTGACTGTTTTGCAATGTTAAAACTGGGTTCAGCAAGTTTGATGAAATATTCTGAAAGCTGTAAGGCCTAATTAAAAATTCTACTTCCTACAAATCACAGCTTATGACAAGACAATTCGAACGGTACCAATTGATCCTGGTTAGCTCTGTCCGATTTCGAGATTTCTCTGGCGCAGAAATATCAATTTTTAGCAAAATTTCGGAAATTCCAGTTTTTTGGCAAATAACATAGAGCTATGGCATCACAGACCTATAAAATGTCTGACTATCTACTTGCGCACCATTATTGATGAGTTTAGGTCAAGTTTGGGCACAAATGGTGCAGGTTAGTGAACCCAATTGGTCGATGGGGTCAAATATGAGGGTCTGACAACCATAACCTCAAAAATAGCGATTTTTCAAATTTTCCGAAATATGTTAAATTTTATGTCAATCGAAAGCTCTCATTGTCGGGAACATTTTTTCTTCTTGGACCATTGCCCGCAAATGAACCAAATTCAAGTTATCGAGCGTTAAATAATTTTCGTGGTCAAGGCTTTCCAGCGCCGGTGCTACTCCATAAAATCGCTAAATAAAGTCATAAAGAAAAGTTTTCCCATTAAAAGCTACCCTAACTTCTTTGTTTGCATCAGATAGCAAACATACGACCGAATAAAGCGCCATTCTCAAGGAGGTTCAGGTGTAAAGTGCCTTTATTTGCTGTGCCACCGCAGTTTTTACCTGTTTTCAAATTGCATGCAATTAATAGCCGCTTACTCGTTAAGTACTGAACGAAACTACTCAAAATTGAAACTCGATATGCAGGACATATGTGACAAAATTTTGTGTGAAAATGAGCAAAATCCGTGACCATAGAATTTTTCATGGTGGACCCCCCCCCCCTTAACACAATATGCAACTACTTTAAATTTCAAAATTCATCGATAGATAGCTGGAGAATGTAGAATGAGAAATTGAAGAATGTATATAGAAGCTAAGTCTACACGTGTCATTATTATGTGAAGCCTGAGTGGCAGTGAATATGAATTTTTCAGCGAAACTGCTCCATACGAGTGCACTTTTAACTTATCCTCTTGACTTTTAAAACATCTCCGTCCCTCCCATATTATTTAAAACCTAGCCAACGTAACAAGTAAAAAATTCTCCGCAGAAAAGGGGATAATATGTGTGTTGGGCCTGTGTCTATCCTTTAAATTCCGGTTGAGAAAGTAAAGAGATAAATCCGAATAAATAAATAAAGCCGATAAATACGCAAGTTTTGGTAGATGATTCCATGGCGAAAGTTCTTCAGTTCACTTCGGGCTTTCATTTTAACACCAAATTTGACGACTTTTGAAAATCTATTTTTGACCCAAAATCGCTTAAGTCCCCACCCCACCACAGCGCTCTACAGCCACTTTGGATTCGCAGTTCTATGACAAAAGCTTCAACTCACTTAGAGCTCTCATTTGATATATACCAAATTTGACCAGTTTTGAAAAAATTCTATTTATGACCAGTGTTTTTTTTTGCTCAAAAACGCGTGTAATTACACACTTTTTTCTGGAAAATAGCAAAAAAATTTTGGCGACTGTGTAACGTTACACCAAAATTTTGGACAAATTTTACCAAATGGTCGGAACTTTTTCCAATGCTCATTCATTTGTTTCCACATATTTACCGTTTCTGGGGGGCTTCGCCCCCCAGACCCCCCCTTTTGCACCCTGTCTTGCATTTTATTTTCGGTATTATTTAAGTATATATATATTAGTTATATGCATATTATATTTGCTATATTTGTTCGTTCTTTTATTAAAACGCGTACGCACCAAAATTCTTCAGCTTATGAAACAAAATTTAACTGGTTCCTTGCCAAGTTTTGTGCTACAGGAGGCCTTTCGAAAAATTATGCTCCTTCGGTGCACTGGTGTTTTCCTTCTTTCTATCAAGTCAAAACCAATAAATGCAAATCATCGATGTATTGAGGTCGGGGAAAAAACCAAGGTAGTCACTTTTTGGACTCTGCAGAACTACCCAGTGGAGCAATCCGGCTACAAATTATTTTCTTATCAAGCCCTGTCTAGACTGTCATTTTGGTATATAAATCGCCTCTCTAGGTCCTGTCGTTAATTAGTAATTAACGGTTAATTAGCCGGGGTAAAAAAACCAATGGCGGGAAAAAAACCAACCGGTGGGAAAAAAACCAACCCCAGTATTCGGTCAGGGTAACTCATATTAGCGATTTTATGCATGCGACAGGTAAAATCGGCGTCGCTGACTTCATATCTGCAGTTATTTTTGCGATATTCCTTATAATAAGTGAGAAAATCAAACATAAAAATTTGCAGCATCAACTGGCTAGGTTTCATCAAATTTGCCAGTTTCTATGTTAAAATGCAAAAATTTGTAAATCTTTCGAAATTCGATGAAATAAATTAAAATAAACGTTGTTTCTGTGTTTTTTCGCGTATTTCTTTGTCCCAGAGTACTTTTTGGCCGCTTTAGCTGAGCCAAACAGCCGATCCGCCGAAATGAGGTTTTTACCGTCTAGCACAAAATTGCCAAGTCCAAATGCAATTTTGAGCTGTTCACGTGAAAGAACGCATTAAACTTGCTATGTGGATGACTTTTGAGCAACTAAGAACCATTTTTGGGAGTTTGGCAGCAAAAGCAAAAATTGGTTTTTTTCCCACCCCTTGGTTTTTTCCCATTTTGTAAAAATTCTGCTGGCAGCTTGCCAAGCGTCGCAGGAAGGCGAGACCGACATTTTTGGAAAGAGCACATGTTGTTCTCATAGAAACTATTAAAAGTTATTATCTAACTGCTATGAAAAATTTTTTACAGGCCTTCAAAAATAGGCAAATTTTGAATTTTTGGGGGGTCAAAAATGCCAAAATTTTCAAAATGTCACAAAATGCTCAAAAGTGGTCCGATTTAGCTCAAATTTGGTGTGGTAGGTGGGATGGGTCCTACCAACTTGCATGCAAAATTTGAGCCCGCTAGCTCATCCCCATCGCCCAAACGGGGGGTTGGTTTTTTTCCCCACCACTTGCGGGTTGGTTTTTTTCCCCGACCTCTATAGCTGCTCAATTTTTTAATTTTGTCGATATGATTTGGTGACACTATAAGTATATATATTGCTGTAAATATATAAGATGTTAAAATTTTACTTATAATTTTTTAACGGAATAATTTTGTTAACTATAAAATTGTATACATGTGTTAAGCAAAACGCGCGTAAATTAGGAATTTTTAGGTAGTTACACACTTTTTTCTGAAAAATAGCAAAAAATTTGGGAGAGGTGTGTAACGTTACACATAAGCCGTCGGCGAAAAAAAAACACTGTTTATGACCAAAAATCGCCAAGTCCCCACCCCACCCCACCAAGCACTCTACAGCCACTTTGGGTACGCAGTTCTATGACAAAAGTTGCTCAGCTCACTTAGGGCTTTCACTTGAAACCAAATATGACTACTTTTGAAAAATTTTATTTTTGACCACTTGACCCCCCACCCGATTGACCCTTCCAACAGCAAAGTGGAACCAGCCCAGCAAAATAAGTACGTCGGACGGCAAGACGATTACAGGGAATGAGCTGGGCTGGGCACACCAGAAAACCCCTACAGACAAAGTTTTGAGAGGCCAGGTAAAGCCTACTATGGACCTCCTGGGCTTATTCTAGGGAATTTTTCTTGGGGGGGGGCTCTTTGGCGGGGGCCCATCGGGGGGCAAGTCATTCTTGGGGGGGGGGGCGAAAATTTAAAAAATCTCTAGCGCTATTTTTATAGTAATCGCCAAAAAAGTTCGTTTTTTAGTGCAAAAATAGTGCTTAAGGTGGTAACATCCTTTTGTGCAGTGCTTTTGTGGTAATTCTTTGAAACGCTATAACCTTCGCAATTTTGGGAGTTGGAAAGAGCTTTATACATTGTTTTAAAGCTTATTATCTGTACATTCACATAAGCTTACGAAACTGGCAAAATTAGGGAAAAAAGCAGAAATTCTCTGACATGCCGATATCTAACAGAATGAATATAGATCAAAACTTTTTGAACATCGATTTCTCAAAACTGAAGAATTGGCCAAAAGTTCTTTTTGTGCCACGATATGAAGGACATATGGGCCGAGGGACGTATTTTGGACTGTGCTCAGCAGCTGCCGCGACCAATATGATATCACCTTACGTACGTATTGCATTTTTCATGCTCCATGGGAGCATTTTTCCTCTTGTCCTATTCCATGTTTAATGCACGACTACCCTACCTCCGCGATAAATTTAAAAACTAAAGCAAGCGAAACATTGCTAAATCAAACCTGATTAAAGAGATAACATTTCCAACAGTGTACAAAATGGCAAAAGCAACATAATTGCCAAAGAAAACTGTAATTGAGCCCTGAAAATAAATTAACAAAATATAAGTATATATATATACAAGTATATAATAAAAATGCTCCTCCGGAGCATGGAAAAGTAATATGGGTAGTGGTGAGGTTGTAAAATCAAGAGAGGACTAGTCTTAAAAATGCTTAATATGGGGCTGGCTAGGTTCAAAAACAGAAGAGGACTAGGTTGTGGGCGAATTAATATGGGCACAGCTTCGCCGAGCAACCCATATTCGCGGACTGAAAAAGTTATACGTACCAGTGTTCAGATATAGGTAGGCTATATACGTAAATAACATACGACTATGATAAACGAGTTTTAGTGGATGCAAACATTTCTTTCGATAAACTCTTAATATTTATCTACTGAGCCTTTTAACCATTTATAAGAAAAGTATATATTTCAACAATAACTTCAGGATCAGGACACTCTCCGACGATCTTCTATTTCTATTCAACCGTTAGCGTTACAATCATAGCATCATAGCCTTGGTTTTTTCTCGTTCCTTGTCGTAGTCCAGCACAACCAAATTCTATACTATATAGTTTACGTATATATAACTGCTGGAATTGTAATTATTGACTGACATTAATAGATTTGTATATATATATATATGGCAATCGCCATGGCGAAGCGTGAAAGCCCGCGAATATGGGTTGCTCGGCGAAGCTGTGCCCATATTAATTCGCCCACAACCTGGTCCTCTTCTTTTTTTGAACCTAGCCCTATAATAAGCATTTTTAAGACTAGTCCTCTCTTGATTTTACAACCTCACCACTGACTATCCATATTACTTTTTCATGCTCCGGAGGAGCATTTTTATTACTTGTCCTTCTGTCATTTTAAAGGTTCCCTTTCCAGCAGTGAGCTAACGCAGATAAGGAGCTTCAACAATGCAATAGGCAGGGCAAATGTGAGCAAATGGGCTTTCATTTAATACCAAACATGACCACTTTTGAAGACTTTAATTTTTGACCCACGCCGGCCACCCACCCACAGGTCGGCGGAGCCACTTTTTGTGGGTGGTATAATGACAAAAGTTGATCGCCTCGCCAAGGGCTTTCATTTGATACCAAACTTGACCACTTTTGAAGACTTTCATTTTTGACCCACACCGGACCCACTGTGGGTGGGGCACCCACCCACAGGTCGGCGGGGGCCACTTTTTGTGGGTGGCATAATGACAAAAGGTGATCGCCTCGCCAAGGGCTGTCATTTGATACCAAACTTGACCACTTTTGAAGACTTTCATTTTTGACCCACACCGGACCCACTGTGGGTGGGGCACCCACCCACAGGTCGGTGGGGCCACTTTTTGTGGGTGGCATAATGACAAAAGTTGATCGCCTCGCCAAGGGCTTTCATTTGATACCAAACTTGACCAATTTTGAAGACTTTCATTTTTGACCCACACCGGACCCACTGTGGGTGGGGCACCCACCCACAGGTCGGCGGGGGCCACTTTTTGTGGGTGGCATAATGACAAAAGGTGACCGCCTCGCCAAGGGCTTTCATTTGATACCAAACTTGACCACTTTTGAAGACTTTCATTTTTCACCCACACCGGACCCACTGTGGGTGGGCGCTGTGGGTCAGCGGTCACACCCACCGACCTCAGCAGTATGCTCACCGTTTTCAGCGACCCCGATTTACTATATGTGAGTACCACTCCAAGGCCGAGAAACGCCGTTTTTAGTGACTTTTAGGCCATTTCTAGTAAAAGTAGAACCAAACCGATCTAGCTGCTAGCCTGTGAAAAAAAGTCCACCACAACCGAAGTGCCAAAATAGAGAAAGTCCGACTTTGGGGCCTTGGCCCTGAGCCAAATTGGCCAGGTGCCAAAATGACCAAAAAAGGTAGCATGGGGGGATACTGTCTACCAACATATAATAGTAGTATTGGGCCAAAATGCCCATATCGTTCCAACACTGCGCTGACATATGCACTTCCGAAAAGCGTTATTAACCGAGAAAAAAACAAACGCACGGTAACTCCCGCCTAGTGCAAAATTTCGAAGACTGGAATTTTAACCAAAAGTATGGTGATACTTGTAGTAATGCTCGAGTACTTTACGATGGTAACCTTTTTACCCCTCCCGGACCTCTAATTAGCTGGCACCAGGCCAACACTGTCTCCAGGGGGCCACGCAGACGCCTTTATACCCATATTATGTAGGGGCGCTATCGCGCCCCTACATAATATAGCCATGGGGGGAGAAATCCACATTTTCGGATTTTGGCTGGAACTTCTTTATTATAAGGGCTAGATGAGAACTTTATATACCATCGTACTCAGGCGCGTAGCCAGGGGGGGGGCGAGGGGGGCATGCCCTCCCCCGGAATCGGAGACAAAAGAAAAATTTTTAACGAGTAGCAGCAGCGGAAATAAATATTTCGAAAATTTTCGCCTGCCGCGCTACTTTTGAACGAAAATATCTCAAAAAGCTCCAGATTTAGATTGAAAATTTCCACCAACTGTTTAGTTGCGGTAGAAATTTCAGAGCATTTTTGGCTTGCCCCCCTCCGAAAATTTTTTCTGGCTACGCTAGTGATCGTACTTGGCGTACTTAGATCTTTCTTTTAAGCCCATTTGCAATTCTCTAGGTTGTACCGTTAGGTCGGTATAATGCAAAAAGTAGCGGGGAAAAACCCAATGGGGGGAAAAACCAAATGGGGGGGGAAACCCACCCCTCACAGGTCTCAAAAATTGCCGTAGCGCTATTCTGACACTTCCGGTGTAAAATTCAACTATTTTTTTAGCTAGTATAAATCAAAAAACCCGATCTAGGTACCTTTTTTGAGTTTTCATGTGCCATTGAAAATGCAGCATCAAACGGACAGGTTTCATAAAGTTTAAAACATATACATACGACAATTTTTGAAAAATGCTAAAAACGATGAATTTGATAAAACTTGTTAGTCTATCGTGTAGAGAATGGTTTTTTACGTTCAATTGGCTGTTAAAATCCACAATTGGACCTGTCCTGGGTCCTCTAATACCGAAATGGCACTTTCAGGATTTTTGGCCCCTAGCTAGCCAGGGAAGCAAAATTATCCAAATCTGACACCATAGGATGATGCAGCGTCCTCGATAGTACCGTGCTATAGTGTCGAATTGTTTCCCTGTTTGGTCGAAAGAAAGAGTAGCGCTTTCTGCTATGCCTTGGAGCTCATAGCTCCAACCCTCCATTCCCTACAATTGAGTTTCTGCTGTAGCGAGAAAAATGCCATTTCTCAGCGCCTAAAGTGACAGAAACCAGCTTAGTGCGCCGAATAGGGAATCTACTCGGCGACTAAAATACTAAAATACTCGCCCCCCCCATTCGACCCCTTCCTCCCCACTAGGCCCCTTATTTGGGCTTCCCCCCCCCACTCACTATAAAGTACCCAGAAAATGCCAAATTTTCAGGATTTTTGGTCAAAATTTCAAAACGTTTCCGGCTCCGCCGGATTTTTTGGTCAAAACTCGTCTATTTTTGTACTCAAACTTAATTTTTGAGCACTTTTTAGCATAGTTATAGTAATATACGTAGAAAACAGGTTATTTTTACTGCATTTTTGGAAATTTTAGACCACTTTGGATTCCTCCCTGTTTTTTGCAAAAAAACTGCGAAATTCCGCACTTTTTTGAAAATTCCGCAACTTTCTAGGAAGCTCTGCGTAAAGTTCCGCAAAAAATTTTTTGCCTTGAGTAGATATTTTCAGTTGTCTCAGATGGAAATTAATCGTGTTTCTGATACTTTTTAAGATTTTCAAAAAATTTTCGGGCCTTCGGCGCGTATTTCTCTATACGTCGACACCTTTCAATCTTAGCCGAGTTAGGATGCCTAGTGACAGCTTATGTAATGAAATTCGTTTAGTGTTGAAAAATTTGCCAAACCATAATTTGAAACAATTTTAGCCTTTTAGCAGTTTGCTGATATTTTAAGATTTTACTGACTGCCGAAACTAAACTTTTGAGAATTTCCACTAAGAATTTTCCTCGGTTTTACCAAATTTTCTCAACTTCTGGGGGCTCCGCCCCCAGACCCCAGCATCTTTCTTCGCTATTAAGGGGGGGGGGGGGGGGTGGCCGGGTACAAATTTAGTCTTTTGCGCAATTTCCTCAACTAACTTTTTATATTTTGAAATTAGGTGGGTGCATACAGTACAGTATGAATTCAAAAAATTAAAAAAATTTTAAAGTTTTAAAATTTTAAAAAATTTAAGCTCGTAAAATTCGAAAAACGAAAAAATTTTTGAAAAAAATTTTGCTGAAAACTTGCAAACAGGGGTTTTCTGGGCGCTGAGCACGAATTGAAGTCCGTCTTCGATTCAGCTTTTTCGTTAGTTCAGTATAAGCGTAAAGTTGTAAGCTTAAGATGTAAGTTTATCCTGAGCTAACGAAAAGCTGAATCAAAAAACGGACTTCAGATTCGTGCTCACCGCCCCAGAAATTCTCATGTTTGCAAGTTTTTCAGCAAAATTTTTTTTCAAAAATTTTTTGGTTCCCCCCTTCGTCCCCCCTTACGAAACTAAAATTTTAAAATTTTTAAAATTTTTTTAAAACTTTAAAATTTTTTAATTTTTGAATTCATCTGCCTCTAGTATGCACCCACACCAAATTTCAAAGTTATTGGTCAAAAAAATAAAATGTTAGGGCTGGGGGGGGACTTGCGCAAGAGACCCCAAATTTTATAGTCACCGATTTCGCTCATTTTTGGGAATAATATACCCCCCCATATGTGTTCCAAAAACATGACAAATTTTTAGAGTCCAGGGTCAATCTTGCTAAGAGATATTGCAGTTCAAATCCCTACAATTTAGTATTTACGACACTATGCCTCGCTAAGGGCTTCGAAGACGTGTACACATAGGATGACAAAAGACTACGGTATGGCCAATACATCAAATTTAAGCCAAATCTTGGGCTATTTATTGTTGTGCAAATGACAATGATTTGCCAAGCAACGCAACACATGTCGGGGTCACCTTTGGAGGACTATTGTGAATGATAGGGAAATTTTTGCAACAAACGCAACTGTCTTGTTTTGCGGATCCATGGGGAATACAAAATATGTGAAAATGAGAAAAATCGGAGATGGTCGAAAATTGGCGACCCCCCCATAAGTTTATATATATATATGAGTCGATTTCTGGGATGTTCGCATCTAGGACGGACAACCTGAAAAAATCGATTTTCTTCTTAACTAAGTTGATTAGGATTGCAGTAGGCAAAAACCTGCAAATATCAGCGCTTAGGATGCGGCGTCAATTTTATGACCAGTTAAATGGCCAATTTTTACTTGGCTTTGTCCCACTGTATTGAAAGACACAGACGTGGTACGGTGCTGGTTCTAAAATTCTTCATAGAGTTTACTACTATTGGTCTAATAGGCGTTCTTCTTCAGATGTCATAAAAGTTTCCGAAAACTGCGATTTTAAAGTCCGACTCAAATTGAAATGAGCGCGAAGTAAATTTATTAGAGTTTTATATTACGAGCAGAGGCAATTAAATAATATACGATTTTTAGGATCATAATAACCTGCTAGGCCAAAAAATGAAGCCAGCAACTACAGTTTTGAGATACTTAAAGTTCCGAAAAATGTACATTTCCCGTCAGTTTGACGCTAAGCATAAGCTGCCATAGTTCACTGTGCGGGACAAGTTATTGGAGCTAATATTTTCAGCAGATAAATTTTAAAATTCAATTTACCGCCAAATCTGAAAATTTTATTTTTTTCGATTTTCCAACACCAATTCTGGCAAACCGGCAAATGACCAAAATCGAAAAAAATAAAATTTTTCAGATTTGGCTGAAATTGGGCTAAAACACTGTCTATGGTACCTAGTTTATGTGCTGAAAATATTATGCTCAATATCTTTCCCGTTAGTCGGCTATGGCAGCCCAAACTTGACTCGGATCGCCGTTTTGGCCCAAAATCGGCGATTTTTTTTCGAACTTTGAAGAGCCACATCTCAAAACTGGGTTCGACGTGCCCATTTTTGGCCAGCAGGTTTATTATGATCCTAAAAATGATACTATTATAAAATTGCGTCTGGCTTAGCAGTACTAAGCTCTCTAGCTCGAATAAACTTACTTCGCGCTACCCTCGACTGGTGGGGTCAGTGACCTTTAAAACTGCAGTTTTCGAAACCACATGACATCTGAAGAAGAACACCTATTGGATACGCTGATAGGAGTTCCATGAACAATTTTAGGACCAAAAGTAGCACCGTACCACGTCTATGTCTTTCAATACAGTGGAACAAAGCCAAGAAGTAAAATTGGCCATTTAGCTGCCATGGCAAAATCACAAAAATTGACCTTACTCATTAAGCGCTCATCAAAACAAGCTGATATTTGCAGGTTTTACTATGCCTACTAATCCTAATCAACTGGCATAGTAAGAAGAAAATCGATTTTTCAAGGTTGTCCGCGAACAACGACTCCATATCTGAACCACTCAGAAATCCACTCATATATATATATATATATATATATATGTATATATACTTGCAAAAACAGAAAACACACTTACACATGCTTCGACTTTCGAAAAATAGTTATAGCTTGGTTAATAATATGAGTTAAATGTTAAAAATGTGTTTAAAAGCACCCAAATTACTATGTATAATTCATTATACTGTTATCTTTAAAAACCTAAAAAATAATAATTTCGCAATTTTTTGCGAAAAAAGAAAATAGAAAAACAAGGATAACCAATAAGGCCACCTTGGAACACGATTGTTTAAAAATGAAAACTAGAGTCTGAGTTTCCTTCGATATAACCAGATACACTAAGAATCGCTAAGAAAATTCGCAAAAAATGTTGGAGGACTGCGTAAAAGTTCGCAAAAAGTTTCGACGAAAAAACACAGCTCCCCACCACTTTTTGGGTCCCCCACTAGTGGGGCGTCCCCCCACTTCTCCCCCCCCCCACTTTTTTCGCCTAGAAAAAGCCCTGTCCCCCCCAACTTGGCCAGTGGTTATATATTCCCAGACCTTTGTAGGGGTAAAGGTAGGTTAGAATTCCTAGCCAAAGACACCCCAAAAACGTGTAATAAGAGAAGGTGTCAAAGGAAAGTTCCTCCGTGTTTCAATGATTGAAGCATTTAGAAAATATTTCAAGTATATATTTCCAATTATATAATATATATATTAGTGATGTGCGTCGACCAATTTGCCCGCTCCGGAGCTCCGGCCGATGCGGGCTGTCGGAGCACCGGAGCTCCGGAGCTCCGCGGAGCTCCGACTGCTAGTGGAGGCAAAATTGTAAAAATTTTGGTTTAAGCTGAAAACTGCTTGTTTATTCAATAAAAAGCATGCCTACTCACTGTAGTGTATATATACTTTTATCGCTTAACTGTTTATTTTTAGATGCTGATTTCTTTGCTGCATATGAGTTAGCCGTATTTTTGATCTGAAATAAGTTCAGCTTTTGACCATATTTCACAGAATTTTTGGGTTAATTGATTGTGCATAGTGCTGTGTTTACATAAAAGCCCATGTCTGTTTACACTGCAGTTTATTTAAGTTTCACTTTTTTCAAGATTTGGGAAATTTAAATTTTATGCATATTCCACATGAAATACTCAATATTTCTTGCTGCAATTTCATCAAATGTATACCAAACTTTTCAAATTCATGCATGAAATATTGCAAATTTGACAGAAGTGGACCAGATTTCATTTACCCACTACGTATTTAACTTATCATGAGGATGTATATGATCAAATTAAAATACTATATAAGTTTAAGCTATCAGAATTTCAATCTGAAAGATATATTAGAAAAGACAGGTTTGATGAAAGCAAAGAAAACAGATGCAGATGTTGAAAGTTTACATGGAATAGATTAATTTAACGGAAATGTAATATTTAATTGAATAATTAATAACAAGTGCGAAATTTAAACGTTTTACGGTTTATTAATTCTTAAATGTATATATTAGAGTTGTATTTAATTTTTCTTTTATTTAGAAAATGAAAAAGTTTAACTTGTCTCCAGAAAAAAGCCGTCTTGAGAAGTATATACAAGAACGCAGTATCTTCCTCTTTCTGTTTTATTATTCTCCCTCTCTCCCTTATTATTTTCTTTCTTTTTTTCTCTTTTTATTTTCTATTTCTCCTTTCTCTCTCTCTTTCTGCTTTTTTTTTCAATTAATATTTGAATTTAATCAATAAATCATCTATTAATATCATTATATATTATATTCATTCTTATCTTTCGATATCTTTCCACTCCTTTTCTCACCCCTCTCTATCGTAATTTATAGTTTAAATTTATATATTTTGATTATTATATACGTACACTAGTAACAAAAATGCCCTACCGGTCATTGCTAAAGGGGAGAATAGGGAAATGCTGCTAAAGCGGAAAAATGCCAATAGTTTCGTGCAGATTAATGGGTACGCAGCGCCGAAAACTGTTGAAACCAGCTTTTTGCCGCAGAATAGGGAATCTAGCCAGCGCCTAAAATGATTGAAACCAGCTTTTTGGTGCAGAATAGGGAAACTAGCCAGCGCCTAAAATGATTTAAACCAGCTTTTTGGTGCCGAATAGGGAAAATAGTCAGCGCCTAAAATTATGGAAACCAGCTTTTTGGTGCAGAATAGGGAATCTAGTCAGCGCCTAAAATGACAGAAACCAGCTCTTTGGTGCAGAATACGGGAACTAGCCAGCGCCTAAAATGACAGAAACCAGCTCTTTGGTGCAGAATACGGGAACTAGCCAGCGCCTAAAATGACAGAAACCAGCTTTTTGGTGCAGAATAGGGAATCTGGCCAGCGCCTAAAATGATTGAAACCAGTATTTGGGTGCAGAATAGGGTATCTAGCCAGCGCCTAAAATGATTGAAACCAGCTTTTGGGTGCAGAATAGGGAATCTAGCCAGCGCCTAAAATGATTGAAACCAGCGTCTGGGGCAGAATAGGCGCCTCTCGCCATCCACCCTATTCGCGCGAAGTGCTCAGATACGTACTCAATCGCAACGGTGTGACTATAATACATATGTATGAGAAGGCAAATGATACTACTTATGAGTCTAGACGATAAAGTAATCCCGTAGCATGAGTTGTACTGAATCAAGTGACGGCGCGAAGTAGTGCGATCTTCGGTGTCACTGAACGGAATGAATATTAAGCAGACGATTTGCCAAACAGAACTAGCTACGGCGCCCTAACAGAAATGCGGCAAAGCATGACCTTGCATGTAAGAAAGCCCAGTTGTAACTTAGACTCACTTAAAGTCCTTAAATTCAACACCACGACACCGAGTATATATATATAATATATATATATATATATATATATATATATACACAAATCAACGTACAAGTACGTAGATTTCAACATGATAAATTCCAACCTACCTATACCGCCACATCTCCGGTGCAAACTAAGGTTAGCAGAATGCGTCATTTATACATACAACTGTACACATGTACAAGAGGGAAACCTGACACTGGTTGTGCTAACGGGCCATCCCTCCACCTAAAGCAAACTGGTTTTTATTCCTTCACGAGAAACTGCCGATGCACTCTAACACATACACAAAGACACAGGCACCGACGCAAATGTCAAGTGCTTATTTGCTAAGTTCATTCTACGATAATCCTTCGAGTTCACGCGAATAGGGTGGATGGCGAGAGGCGCCTATTCTGCCCCAGACGCTGGTTTCAATCATTTTAGGCGCTGGCTAGATTCCCTATTCTGCACCCAAAAGCTGGTTTCAATCATTTTAGGCGCTGGCTAGATACCCTATTCTGCACCCAAATACTGGTTTCAATCATTTTAGGCGCTGGCCAGATTCCCTATTCTGCACCAAAAAGCTGGTTTCTGTCATTTTAGGCGCTGGCTAGTTCCCGTATTCTGCACCAAAGAGCTGGTTTCTGTCATTTTAGGCGCTGGCTAGTTCCCGTATTCTGCACCAAAGAGCTGGTTTCTGTCATTTTAGGCGCTGACTAGATTCCCTATTCTGCACCAAAAAGCTGGTTTCCATAATTTTAGGCGCTGACTATTTTCCCTATTCGGCACCAAAAAGCTGGTTTAAATCATTTTAGGCGCTGGCTAGTTTCCCTATTCTGCACCAAAAAGCTGGTTTCAATCATTTTAGGCGCTGGCTAGATTCCCTATTCTGCGGCAAAAAGCTGGTTTCAACAGTTTTCGGCGCTGCGTACCCATTAATCTGCACGAAACTATTGGCATTTTTCCGCTTTAGCAGCATTTCCCTATTCTCCCCTTTAGCAATGACCGGTAGGGCATTTTTGTTACTAGTTTCTTGCATTTTTCCGCTTTAGACTCACTCTCCTTGTAAACGTCACATCTCACTCCCGCAACGGAGAGCCGATCTTGCATTTTTCCGCTTTACACTCACTCTCCTTGTAAACGTCACATCTCACTCCTGCAACCGAGTGCCCAAGTCCCAATATTAAAGTAAAACAACTAGCAATCATCGGAGCTGACCCTCCGTATAGGAGTGACACAACGTGAACCTAACGGGACCTCCCACGCAGCACTCTTCAGCAAGCCATTCCCACTCCCATACGCCACAGTGTGAGAGGGGAGGGGGTGTAAGTGCGTACAATCACTGGGAAGGTATAGGCCCTTAGACAGTCCCAAAGCAGAAACGAGAACTGTTTCAAACTCAATGTATATTTATACGCACTATATCATACCGGACCGAAGCTTATTTAAAATCCTATATCCCTGGCGAGAAAGTAATAGTTATGAAGTAATACCACTACAGATTACACGAAACACACACTTTATTATTGCTCTCCCTAAAAAAACCATCCCAAAAACTACTTAATTTATTTTCGATTTAGAACATGATTAAAAAATGCACAGAATCAGATACAGAATCATTGGCAAATCATAGCTGTCAAAAAAACTAAACATTGTACCTAATGTACCTAATAAACAACAAGGAACTGGTTAAAATAGAACAAATGTTTAAGCTATCTCAGAGAAACTGAAGAAGTAGATTCACCAATTTAAATTTTGTAGTTGTCCGAACCAGCTCCCAATATATTAACAGAAACATAACCTAAACTAGAGTAGTAAACATACTAACCGAAGACGCAGTCACTGGAAATCACCCGGACAATAAACAACAAAAACAAATAAAACATACTATACAAGTCTCTGTAAGTTTAGCACCCCAAAAAAATTGTGTCTAAAAATTCTCCTTCTTATTTAGCTTTTTAATGGTACTTCAACAGGAAACAGTTTCCTCTCGCGCTCAGCGAAAAGTACCAAGGAGCTGTCCTTTTTTAACTGAATTATAAATTGGCTAAAACAAAAGAAGCGGAAAATCCAAAACATGAAGACAGCCATACCAACACAAAACAAAATCTAAAACGGAGTGTGACAGGTAACAACATTGGCACATTAATAAGGCAAATTAGAGAAAAGACACAGTTAACTGAGCACAGTAAAGCGTACGTATAGCTGGACAAATAAATCAATAAAACGCAACTGGAAACTAACAGAAAGCACTATTACCAATTAACTAAGGCTAAACAGACTAAATCTATACACGATTAACTGAGCACAGTTAAACGGAGGTTATGTTCAGTCGGACCACAACACATACAACACTAGCTACGCCGTAGTAGTTATTATAATCAAATTTCAGCTGGGAACAGTATACGTCAACGCTAAGCGAAAAGTAGCAAGTAACTCTCCTTTTTAACTAAATTATAAATTGGCTACAACAATTTAAGCTCAAATGCAAACGACGAACAGAGCCGTATAAACAGAAAACAACAGCAAAAATGGAATGGCAGAGGAAAAAATATTGATGCCTTAGTAAGGCAAATGAGAACCAAGACACAAAAAAATGAGCACAGTAAAGCATAAGTACTGCTGGGCAGGTAAAAAACTCAACAACTGGAAATAAATCTTGCAGAAAACAGTAAACAAAATTCACTAACGGTAAAAACAAAGTATATATATACAACAAAAACTGAGCACAGGAAAGCGGAGGTTATGTTTGGTCGTACAACAACACATATATATTACACAAGCTCTGCACAGTAGTTATTAGGATAAATCTAGAAAAGTAAAGATAACAGCACCCGTTCACATTAAAATTTTAAACGAGACAAACCAGAAATTAAAATGAAGAAATGTAACAGCTCTAAAACACATATTAACTCACAAAAAAAGAAACACAATGTACGAAGTAGAGAATAAAAAATATCAACCAGCTCCGAAAACTAATACTTCACACCAGAAGCCTTACAGTTAGCGTCCAGCAGACACTGTAAAAACAAACAATAAAGTGATATTACAAGTATACAATAATTCTAAACAAAAAATTAGACTATCTGGATAGTAAATTAGGCTCAAACAGAGACAGGGTACGGACAAAAAGACAGCAATATAGATGCTTCCATGACAAACAAACAACTACTACGTTGAGATTCTGGAGAGGCAGATTACTATACAAGAGATCAACAAATATAAGTCAAAGCAATGTGATTTCTTCAGAATAAAACAATACTACAGTCATAAAAAATTGACATGAACAATAACACATATAATATACAAGGATCATAATGTAAAAAAATCACTCGGTCCAGTCAGTGACTATTTCAGTCAAGACGCATCTCAGTCCAGCTCAATCAGTCGACCCACCACTCCGCGGTCCTCCGTAACTAGCACCTCCGATACCTGCATCCCGTAGGTACTGACTTGAGCCATCCAGTAGCAGCAGCAGATCCCCCAATTCTGTGGCCTTCTGGTGGCATTGAACGCCAAATAAGATGTGGTTCAGCTATTCCCACCAACCAATGAACCGATCCATGTCGTCTGGGTGACCCAAGTGGACCCCGCTCCCTCTTTCTAACCCCCGCAAAAGTTCTCCATAAAATCCGTGCATCATCCCAGCCAGCATGGTACGATCCATTTCCATAACCTAAACAATAAATCATGCAATTGTAATGACATACCAAAATGGAACGGAATCCTTGAATTATAAATTAAATACTAATAAAGCTGCCAACTCTTAAATAGACCGACTTAAAGATAATAAAAATACTCCATAGCATACAAAAGTCTGAACTTCTTGCATTAGCATTGAAGGCACCCTGCCCGTCATTTTTAGTCTGAGATTATGCAAGCACTCGTTTCCTACCCGCCAGGTTTACCGGCAGCCGCAACTGGCTGGCAAACGAAACTTCAGGCCTATAATGAGCACTTCCCATACCACAACTAACTGTTAAAACTATAAAACTATCCCGCAGACAAAAAACTACCTACCCACGCCAAAACTTAAACGTCTAACTAAGTAACATAAAAATTTTAGGAGGGACGCAGTCTGCACAGAACACGATAAGGTAATAACCTAACACACAAAAACTTCGAGGAACATAAACTCATCATTCCACCACACAAAAAATGTACAAGAGCTCTCAGGCAGACAGACATGCAACCATGTAGAAACAGCAACGAGGGCATAAGACTCACCTTAAGCAAACGGTCCCTTCTTCAGCAAAAGAAGTCGGATATCGCGCAGTCCTGTAGGCAGAGTTGATCTGTTGGAATGACAACTATCGGAAACCTCTATCCATCCAGACCGCTCCATCCGAATATACGCCGTGTAGTGGCCGGCATCAGGAGATTCGCCAACGTGTTTCACTGCTGCAACCGGATGAAATCTGGAATTGCCGACCCTGACTCCAGCTGCCCGAACTCCAACTACAGATCCACCACTTCTCTTGAAGGCAAGCGCCCCATCTCGGCCAAACGTATTGTGGAATAAATTAATCTCCACGATAAGATATTCACAGCTGGCGAATATATCAATTTCCGACCAGCTATTGTGGGACGTGTTCCTCCCGCAGTGGTCGCAGTCGAAGATCATTTCACCCGGATCCTTCAGCCATTCCTCCCACGAGACCCTTCCATGCGTAGGCATACTTCTTGTTAAGACAAAGGAAGGACCGCTGACAAGAGGCTGGAGAGGCGGGGCACCCCTGCCTGGACAAGTCCTGTATGTGGTAACAGAATGGGCCAGCAAATCCTTACACCCACCAGGCAAGAAGTTTGAAACCAAACTCTGGAGAAATTCTCCTGCGTCGTGCTGGGAATTATTCTGATAGGCCTGCCCAACCGCCCATCGCAACTGTCTAGTACTGTGAGATGCCTGAGAATGAGAAGACTGGAGCGTTTTCAACCTTTTTAGCTCATCCATAACAGGACAACCAGGAGGATGACGTAGAATGCGGTCCACGAAAACGCCACCCATTCCCAACAAGGCTTGGACTAAACTATTGCAGTAGCACGCATTCTCGCCAAAGTTCTTCAATTTCAAAACAGTCGCCTCCCCAGACTGACCTGCCACAGCAATTTCTGGTTCAGTGCGGCCAACAGCTACCGCAGTAACATGAGACGCAGCAAAAGCAGAGGACAAATTAGCAACAATCCTCTGCTTCCGTTTTGATTGATCTGAGCTCCGGTTAGGAATAGGCATAAGAGGTAAACGTTTCTCAGGCGGATTCCTCTCATTAAACATAGTACGCAGCCTATTGTATTCCTTGCAGCAAGCCCTCTTGCACCAGATACGGTTTTGGTCAAAAGCAAGGAGGTAGACATCTTTTAGCTTTCGGCAACGTGACAACGCAACGTATCCCATAGCAGACTCAAAGCAATCTGCCCCTATATCCAGCACCACTGCATCAACGGTGAGTCCTTGGCTTTTGTGAACTGTGATAGCATAAGCAAGTGATACCGGGAATTGCCAACGGGTGATGGTAATGTTTTTGGAAATCTTGAAGGGAACAGACGACCTACTCACCTCAACAGCCTCTTCCTGACCGTCAAACTTGATCAGCAAAGACTGGATCTTAGGTCCTCCTGGAATCGGACTGTACCTGACAGCCTCCAACTTTCCCAAAGAACCGTTCACCAACCGCATCTCAAGACTGATGTTCCTCCTCAACATTACCCTTGCCCCAATGCCAAGGATAAGCTCCTCCTCCAAACCACCAGTATCAGAAGCCTTCTTTTTTTTCTTATGCTTCATGAGCCGTTTCCTGATAGGTTTTCCATCTGAAGCTGTATCGTCAGCCATCACAGTAAATGGTTGTATTCCTTCCACATCCAGCACCTTCAAGTTGAATCTTCTAACTGTTTCATTTTTCGGCAGAAGGCAAAGAGCACGGGGATTGTCTTTGTACAGGCGCAGATAGAAACCAACAGCATCATTCAATGAACATAAGGAAGTTGGCGTCCCCTGAGGAAAGTTTGAAACTAAGTCGACCTCCCCAAGATCAGACTTAACCAAAAGCCGGCCTTCCAACTTATTGATGTCGTCCTCAGAAAGGGAACCTATCCTTGCTCTGTTTAACAACTCCGCAAATTCTAAATCATCCGCCTGTCTCATATTCTGAATCAACTCGAAGTAGGAAAACTCTTCCCACAGGTAGGTGGACACAGGGACACATCCAAAGTACTTCTGCATCAGAGCCCCGCTGATTCGCTCAAAGCAGAACTGGCTTCTAACTGGAGGAAGCTGTAGCAGATCACCAAAAACTACCAGTACTGTCTTCTCTCCCCCAAAGATGTCCTCCTTTGATTTCCCATTTAATTCATTCAGCCGCTGGTTCACATAGGAAAGGACAATGTTTGAAACCATGCTCACCTCATCAATGATGTAAACCTTCACCCCTTTCAACTCGATCTTTAGAATCTTAAGATTCTGTTTCGTAAGGGACCAGAACGGGTCTTCCTCTCCGTGTTGCACAGGAAGTTTCAGCAGCTTGTGCACAGTAACGCCGGAAACATTAAGCGCTGCCAATCCCGTCGGAGCAGAAATAGCGATAGACGTAGGGCCATGCTTCAGACACATGTAGTATCGGATTGTATCGATCAGGAATGATTTGCCAGTTCCTGCCACACCGCTCACGAAGCATCGTAGCGGATTAGGTTCAGATGACTGGATTGATTCCACACTGGCTATTACGCTGTCATAAACAGCCCGCTGCTCCGAGTTCAAACGCCCGACCATCTCAGCCAAACCGTCCTCTGAAAAAGTTTCCCGGAATAGTGGAATAAGTCGTTGGTCCCCGACTGCGTCCACTGCAGCCACAGCCTCGTCTACCTCAACACTAACCTCGCGACTGCCCTCTTCCAAGGCCTCTTCTTGAAGTCTCGTTATGTAGTCTCTCGCACTCCGAAATTGTTGAGCCACCATATCAGCCCGCCGCAGAGGTTCATAGTCGTCATCTGATATTAGAGACTCGAATCGAGCCTGATAGCTGCCAAATCCACCCAATATGTCTTCCTCCTTTCTCCACGGAACAAACAACATCAGTAGATTATGGAAGTAACGACTCGCTTCATCATCAGACTTCTCAGGTCGAACAGTTGGGAACTTGATGATTGGCTTTGTCTTGTTTGGGACGAAGCAAGCTCTAATGTTTTTCAGCTGCGCATATTTACGGAACTTCTCCGGAATTCCGTCTTCGTGCACTGAATATTTCTGCACGCTGTAATCCCGAACAAGGTCATGGAGTGAAATAGATTCCATTGAATCGGGACGCCCTGGATAGTACACATCAATCCAGTTGTCTCTGTATATGTTGCTGTCGTCATCACTGAGACCTTCCAGTTCAGTCGAGGACTTCAGACAGCGCCGCCGTAATTCCTCGGGATTCACTCCCACGTAAATGATTTTAGTAGAGATCTTGAACATGGGATGGCCAAGCAAATAGTCAGCCGCCTCATACGAGCCTATCTCACGGTCGCGGAGAATCTTGTAACCCATACTCTTAAGCTGACCATGAACAGACTTATCTTTGTCCACGGCCTCCCAAGCCTTCTTCGTAGCCTGCTTCTCTTGCTTCGACACATAAGATGTGATGTAGATGTCCAGAATCTTAGAATCCTCTCCTATGAACTGCTCATCGTTGTTAGCCCCCCAAGACATCATAACCTCAGGATTGAACTCGTTGATATTCACCTCTTCCTCTGTCCTCTCAACATTGTACAGCTTCTTCACCTTTTTCCCAGCAGCTCGTGACTTTACTGTAGCCTCTACCGTGTTCAGTTGCGTTTCTACAGCGACAGGGCGAGGAAACCCGTACCGGCAAAGTGCACATATTGTAGCAGTTATACGAAACTTGTCAAAAGAACGCCGTTCGCAGCTTTTACTGCAACGGTGCATTTGTTTAGTTGTGACCAGATGATGCAGAATAGGGTCCTTCTCAGGATCAGGGATGTTGCAAGTGATGTATTTGTCTATGAACGCAATCACCTTTTCCGGAGGATCCCGTCCGTAAACAGGCGCATCCTTGATCCATAGCTTCATGTGAATATGTGGCGCGCCCCTTGCTTGGTACTCCTTTCTCCAGACGTAATGCTCCACCTCGCCCAAAATACCATCTGGACACAAAATCATTTCATCCATGAACGCCATAAATCTACGGTGAAAGTGCACACTAACCGACACTGGATCCCTTGCACACAGAGCTGCAGTACTGATGTTTTCAACATCGGGTATGTCTTGATTCATCAGCACCAGATATTCCCGCATGTCCTCCCAGTCGTACTCTGAACATGACAACGTAACAAAGAAAGTAGCTGGGCCCAAGTTTAAGCTCATGGCTTCAACGTCACTACGGAAGGCTTCAAAGTACTGCTTCGTCCCAGCGACTTTCGAAAAGCAGCAGAAGAGCTCTTTCTCCAACTCCACGTCTTTTAAATGCAGCTTTTCCCTCAGCTGTCCCGCAGTAAGGTTTTTCCCGATCTTAACCCGATTAAGGGTAGCGTATATGCCACCGTTCAGCTGACCCATCATCTTGAAATGAAGCTGGTCGTAAAGCCACCCGAGATTAGTCCTCCACCTGGGGTCAGCATTACGAATGCGAGCCTTAACATAGTTAGCAGGGAATACCCTCTTATCCCTTGGATGATACATGCCAAATCTACCCTGAGGGTGTAGCGTTGGATAGCAGAGGATGTCGTTAAGTGGATCGGTTTCCGGAACTATTTCAGCCGTCACCCTGTTCATCGCAAACAAATCAATATCTTCCGCATTGGAAGCAGCCTTGTCCACTGGGATTACAGAGTAATGGTCCAAAACCTCCGACTCTGGCACTCGACGCAGCAGAGTCTCCTCACCAGTAGACCAGCTGTCAACATCGTGGGACAAAGGTACTTCCTGGTCTAGAACTGAAGGATCCACTACAACATCACCATAGTGCTCGTTGATTTCTTTAAGTTTGCTCACAGCTGAAACACACTTCTCCACATCCACCAGCGTCCTCCACCTTACCTTCTGCTGCGTAGGAAGACTATCTACCAGAATGGAAAGGCAATCAGGAGACGGCAACTGTTGAACGGTTTTGCCCAACGTTTTGGTAGGCAAAGGAAGATGAATAACTATACCGCGCATAGCCCTCGTTAAGTTTTCGGTGGGTCCCCGGTAAGAGTAGGGCTTCAGCCTAAAGATTGTCATGAAGGATTTCCTCTTCTGAATCAGAGTCTTCTCCAGGTAATTGAGACCCTCCAATTCTGCTGGAATAGCGTCAACTCCCATCCCATTCGCCACAGACAATGGAGGAACATCCCCCTTCCTACAATTGGCCAGACAATGGTTTCGGCACAACCTACACGGAAAGTTGAGTTCACCATTGTCAATGGAAGCTTGCACCTTGGCATGGAGGTCCCGTCGACTAATGCGCTCAGACGATCCAATTGTTTGCAGCTCCTTCTCCCTGAATAGTCTATGGCAGAAATCACAAGGATGAACAGGATAATCGCGGACGCGATCCATCCAACGCCCTCTGAGATCACCACTTCTCGCCAAAATTTCCATTTCCCCACGCCCCCTGCTGCAACCGCCACTACTTCCGCTACCAGTCTGTTTGCCTACATCCTTCGGCAGAAGATCCGTCTTGTCCTTCACAAAAGAAATGAAATCCTGCCACTCCCCAGCCAGAAGAGCCATTTCACATTCCGAAATCCAGAACGAAATACTGCGAGCCTCGTAGATACGGCGAATTAGCGTCCTGATAGAAGCATAGTGAGCCATTACCCGGTGGCGAAGAAATTTGATGTTGTCAGAGCAGTCATCACCCAACGGGCACTGTGGATACGTAAGCATCTCGCACGCAGTGCAGTATTCAAATCGTAGAAGCCTATGCCTCAGCTTAAGGAAACTTAGCTTCGGGTCCAGGGGAAGCAGGGACATATGCAATCTTCGCCCCCAATCTTCAGGAATGAGGCATTCGTCAGTACACGGAATTTGTTGAACTGTCCTTTTGGGGCCCACGGACTCAGACACAGACTCTGTCTCTGCACAGGAAGACAAGGAGCCATCGAGCACAGCATAACTTTCCTCTAAACTCATGTCTGGATTCCTATCGTCCCCTTGGGAGGACGATTCCACAGACCCGACCACAGTTTCCAATAGGTCGCAGACCAAATCGAATACCTCTGCTGGAGTGGCATCGTCCTGTGAGCCACAAGGTTGCCCCCGGTGATCGAATCTTTCGTGGGATCGCACATGGTACTGCTCACCTCCATAGACCTCTCTAAGGACAACCTCCCGCTCTGCATTACTCAATGCAGACACACTGTCCCCAGCAGATTCCCAGATCTTTCTGATATAAAATATTCGATTGTAGAAGCTCTTAATCCTCTTGGCTCTCAGAATAAGCAAGCCTCTCACAAGACGCGCAATCTTCAGTTTCTGTCCCAGACCCCTCCTTCTCAAACTTGATCCCTGTCCCATATAGCTCCTCATGAGACAGTTAGCCGCATATTTTTCCAAATTTTGCTCACCTATCCTGCGGCCCTCAGAAGACTTGGCACTGATTCGCCTCATGCTGACATCAAAACGAGCTCGTTTGGTCAGCTCTCTGGCCCTCTGCGCAGCTCTACGTTTTCTACTCCTGTACTCTTCATCTTCGGAATACCGTTTGCGCCGTTCAGCCAATTCTTTGTCCCGCCTCTTTGCCCATTGCTCCTTCCATTTCAGTTTGAATCTACGTTTCTTTCTAGGGGACCGCATAGAACAGTTGTACCTATTAATAATAGAAGCTTTCACCTTTCCTCTCGTCCTCGGCGAGCGATGATAAACAGATAGCACCTTTCTGCCAATCTTCTTGAGTGCCGACCTCTTCGATTTCCGCTCCCTTCCTCCCAGAAGCTCTACGTACCGGTCCTTAGCGTTGTCTATGGTAGCGCTACGATAACCGGGAGAAGTAGCATATCGCAATTTCTTCTTCTGCAGAACTGTCTCCCTCCTCCTCTCTTCCTTGCGGCGACCCTTAGCCTTACGCTTTCTGCTAGCTGAAAGCCAGACCCTTCCCTCCGTTCTCCGTAAGTCAGATGAGTCGTCAGATTCCTGCTCCGACTCTAATCCTCCTTCCCCGTTTTGTCCGTTCTCACCTTCACCCACCGAATCCTCCCTCACTGTGGTATTATTGCCTCTGTCCCCTAACATAAGCTGCTCATCAGGTTCCTGAATCCGTCTTCTTTTCGATCTTCCTGCTATGGTCAAAGCGTCTCCAATTGAACCTGACTCCAAAAAGTCAGGAAACAGAACTCGAGAAGACTGTTTCCTAGTCATGACACCACCCTGTGCGGCCCCCGGAGAGACAGATTCAGCCACTGCTGAGGTGTCGCTGACTGTGGCCACTGCAGCAGACCCACCGCTATCCACGGGAACTTCATTTGGGACAGATGGCGCAACGGCAGTGGACCCTTCAGCCGAATGACGCCGTAAAGCAGACTGAGCATAGAGTACCGCGCACTTAGAACGAAGATTATGAACCGGAGTGGAGGGCCCAGCAGAGGACATAGGAGACGTAGGGGCAGGACTAGTACCAGACCGAAGCAGAGACTCCATAGAAGCAGTCCTTTTCTGCCTCAATGCTTCAGTCCACTGTGGACTGCGTCCGCGCAACGGGCTTGAGATTCCCGCTGAAGTAGCAGAGTCCGCGGGGGCAGCAGGAGGACTAGGCAGAACACTTGCGGACCCGGATGCAGGAAAGCATCCACCACTGCCAACATATTGTTCATTACGATGGGAGGGCGCTTCCTTACCTGCACCTGCAGCGGTATTACGCCGTAACGTCAAGGGAGTGGACGACCCAGCAGAGGACATAGGAGGAGTAGGGGCAGGACTAGTACCAGACCGAAGCAAAGAATCCATAGAAGCAGTCCTTTTCTGCCTCAATGCCTCAGTCCACTGAGGACTGCGTCGCCATGGGCTTGAGATTCCCGCTGAAGTAGCAGAGTCCGCGGGGGCAGCAGGAGGACTAGGCAGAACACTTGCGGACCCGGATGCAGGAAAGCATCCACCACTGCCAACATATTGTTCGTTAGGATGGGATGGCGCTTCCGTACCGGCACCTGCAGCGGTATGTCGCCGTAACGTCAAGGAAGTGGAGCACCCAGCAGAGGACATAGGAGGAGTAGGGGCTGGACTAGTACCAGACCGAAGCAAAGACTCCATCGAAGCAGTCCTTTTCTGCCTCAATGCCTCAGTCCACTGCGGACTGCGTCCGCGCAACGGGCTTGAGATTCCCGCGGAAGTACCAGAGTCCGCGGGGGCAGCAGGAGGAGTAGGCAGCACACTTGCGGACCCGGATGCAGAAACGCAAACACCACTGTCAAAATATAGGTCATTAGGATGGGATGGCGCTTCCTTACCGGCACCTGCAGCGGTATGTCGCCGTAACGTCAAGGGAGTGGAGGGCCCAGCAGAGGACATAGGAGGCGTAGGGGCAGGACTAGTACCAGACCGAAGCAGAGACTCCATAGAAGCAGTCCTTTTCTGCCTCAATGCCTCAGTCCACTGCGGACCGCGTCCGCGCAACGGGCTTGAGCTTCCCGCGGAAGTAGCAGAGTCCGCGGGGGCAGCAGGAGGAGTAGGCAGCACACTTGCGGACCCGGATGCAGAAAAGCATCCGCCACTGCCAACATATAGTTCATTAGGATGGGATGGCGCTTCCTCACCGGCACCTGCAGCGGTATGACGCCGTAACCTCAAGGGAGTGGAGGGCCCAGCAGAGGACATAGGAGGCGTAGGGGCAGGACTAGTACCAGACCGAAGCAGAGACTCCATAGAAGCAGTCCTTTTCTGCCTCAATGCCTCAGTCCACTGCGGACTGCGTCGCCATGGGCTTGAGATTCCCGCGGAAGTAGCAGAGTCCGCGGAGGCAGCAGGATGAGTGGGCAGCACACTTGCGGACCCGGATGCAGAAAAGCATCCAGCACTGCCAACATATAGTTCATTAGGATGGGAGGGCGCTTCCTTACCGGCACCTGCAGCGGTATTACGCCGTAACGTCAAGGGAGTGGACGACCCAGCAGAGGACATAGGAGGAGAAGGGGCAGGACTAGTACCAGACCGAAGCAAAGAATCCATAGAAGCAGTCCTTTTCTGCCTCAATGCCTCAGTCCACTGCGGACTGCGTCCGCGCAACGGGCTGGAGATTCCCGCGGAAGTAGCAGAGTCCGCGGGGGCAGCAGGAGGACTAGGCAGCACACTTGCGGACCCGGATCCAGAAAAGCGTCCACCACTAACAACATATAGTTCATCCGGATGGGAAGGTTTGACGTCGTCGTTCCGCAGAGGCACCGGATTTGAGGTCTCCAATGAATCATCAGCAGCAACCAACACTTCGCCCGACGTTTCCTCAGCACTGTCAGACAAGAGCTCATCTCCCGCAGATGTCGCATCCTTACGACGCCTCTTATAAGCTTCGTGAAGACTCCTTGTGCGATCAGACTTTCGCCTGCGCTTTCCCATGTCTGCAACAAGAACCAAAGTCCACAAATAACCACGAAACCCACCCCCCCCAACCCCCCCCCCCCACCCCCCCCCCCCCACCACCACCCCCCCCCCCCCCCCCCCCCCCGCCCACACCAAAAATTTTAACAAACAAACCCCCCCCCCCAAAAAAAAAAACAAACAACTACTTCGTCGCCACTCCTCCGGCAACAGAAAATGAGACTTAAAAACTCATTACTACCTCTTAATTTACCTGACAACTCCTAGAATGACATTAAGTCTGAGTTAAACCAAAGCTATACCTGTTATTATCAATAATCAATTTCCCCAGTCTCCAAGCCAAAAGCAACAGCGTCGTAATCAAACACACCAATAGTAATCACACTGGCAGCCAGCTCGCTGAAACAAAACGAAACATTTACGACTAGGCACAACAGTGACTGTATATGTACCGGCATTGACATAAACATCAACTCCTTCACGCAATCCAAATGCTACGGCGTACGACGCACTGCAACAATTTGCGTCTTGCTTATCCACAGTGGCTGGCTACTATGGCTGACTGCCAAGTAGAGGCTAAAACCCTATACTACCGGATTCAAACGCAATTCAAAGACAGATAAATAAGCTCTGCCCACTCAGTTCGCGCAGTAGTTGCATAAATTAAACAGAATCACGTGCAAAACCTAAACCTAAAAAACAAACAAGCAACACTTTCTCAGCAAGGCCTACAGAAATTTGACTAGACGGCAGTGGCGACCTTTACCTGCTAGCCTTCGCTACTGCTAAACGAAGTACAATTAAATCACAGACTACCGAAATTAAAATACAAAAAACTTCTTACTCTACACTCCACTCCACTCCGCAGCACTACAAACCAAACTGAAAAGTGACCGCCAGCGTTCAACGTATGGCTGACTGATGCACCAGTAAACCGCCTTACAACCAAGAATGCAGGATTCCCGATTGCGGCTCCGCAATACGAAACGCAAACGTTAACAATTAGTATGTAAATATATACGCTAATAAATTTGCGTCTGTTCGTCCTAAATCACAAAATAAATTGTATTCTCTTGAAAACAACCCTCAAAGAAAAGAAGATTAATCTAGGGACAGCAAACAGTTAGCTTCAGCAACTTCAGTTGATCGAATTATCTAATCTAATTTGCAATGTAGCTTGTTTACAGCAATTTGTCTGACCAATGCAGAAGCTGCTGAACCCAACTGCCATCAAGTCACCTAAAATTTTCTCCATCTTTTCCTTGAAGGTTGTTAAGATACACATATAATATACGCATAAATACAATGGGCGGAGAGGGGAGGGCGAAGGGGCATACCTTACCGAATTCCATCACCGATTTCGGACTTACCAATCCCACTTTAGCTGCTGAAATTAAAAAATTTTAGTGTTCAAGTCAGAGTTAGTTTAACTCTTGTCTGTTCCGTCTGTTAGACCATTAATTACTGAAAAATGGAAAGCTGCCATGCTCTACCACCGCTCAGTCCATCTATCTCAAGGCACATCTCGCATGGCAAACCTAAAAAATAAAGTATTTAAATAATCTCAGACAGAACTCTTACCGCGTCTATGTCCTCCGTTTTTCACTTTGTGCGCCTTATTGGGTACGTGTTTTTTTATAAGTCACGGAGGAGTGAACCAATCGGGCTCTATCTTGCTGTCTGAAGAGCCTACGGGCAGATGTACACGATGTGCAAGTTTCCTCGAATGCGGACAAAACTTCGCCTCACCAAGGGCTTTCACCTGGTCAGGGCGCTACAGGCCGCTGGGACCGCTTTGGAGGGGTCCTGCAATGAGAAAAAATGTTCGCCTCATCAAGGGCTTTCATTTGAAACCAAACTTGAAAACTTTTCAAAAAATCGATTTTTGGCCAGTCCGAACCCTGGTCAGGGCGCCACAGGCCGCTGGGGCCACTTTGGAGGGGTCCTCCAATGACAAAAAATGTTCGCCTCACCAAGGGCTTTCAATTGAAACCAAACTTGAAAACTTTTCAAAAAATCTATTTTTGACCAGTCCGGACCCTGTTCAGGGCGCTACAGGCCGCTGGGACCGCTTTGGAGGGGTCCTGCAATGAGAAAAAATGTTCGCCTCATCAAGGGCTTTCATTTGAAACCAAACTTGAAAACTTTTCAAAAAATCGATTTTTGACCAGTCCGAACCCTGGTCAGGGCGCCACAGGCCGCTGGGGCCACTTTGGAGGGGTCCTCCAATGACAAAAAATGTTCGCCTCACCAAGGGCTTTCATTTGAAACCAAACTTGAAAACTTTTTAAAAAATCGATTTTTGACCAGTCCGGACCCTGGTCAGGGCGCCACAGGCCGCTGGGGCCACTTTGGAGGGGTCCTCCAATGACAAAAAATGTTCGCCTCACCAAGGGCTTTCATTTGATACCAAACTTGGAATTTTTTTTAAAAATCGATTTTTGACCATTTTGGACCGGTCCGGACCCTGGTCAGGGCGCCACAGGCCGCTGGGACCACTTTGGAGGGGTCCTCCAATGACAAAAAATGTTCGCCTCACCAAGGGCTTTCATTTGATACCAAACATGGCCACTTTTGGAAAAATCGATTTTTGACCATTTTGGACCGGTCCGGACCCTGGCCAGGGCGCCACAGGCCGCTGGGACCACTTTGGAGGGGTCTTCCAATGACAAAAAATGTTCGCCTCACCAAGGGCTTTCATTTGATACCAAACATGGCCACTTTTGGAAAAATCGATTTTTGACCATTTTGGACCGGTCCGGACCCTGGTCAGGGCGCCACAGGCCACTGGGGCCACTTTGGAGGGGTCCTCCAATGACAAAAAATGTTCGCCTCACCAAGGGCTTTCATTTGATACCAAACTTGGCCACTTTTGGAAAAATCGATTTTTGGCCATTTTGGACCGGTCCGGACCCTGGTCAGGGCGCCACAGGCCGCTGGGGCCACTTTGGAGGGGTCCTCCAATGACAAAAAATGTTCGCCTCACCAAGGGCTTTCATTTGATACCAAACTTGGCCACTTTTGGAAAAATCGATTTTTGGCCATTTTGGGCATGGTCCACGGTCCGGACCCCTGGCCAGGGCGCCACAGGGGTCCGGGCGAAACCTACTATAGCCTATGCTGTAGTGCCCCCGCACCCCACCCCAAATCCCAAATAAGAGAGACCTGCTCACTGTAGATATTTCTGTAGAAGAGGTTAAAGTTGGAGTTGCGACACGGTAGGGCCCACCACCATCAGGGTGCCCCCCAGCCACATGGATAGGTTCTACAGCGAAACTAATGGGCCATTTAGATTCACCATATAGGGGTTCCTATTCGAATACGAAACCTCAGCCCAGCAGCTCTTATGTATAGGGCTGCCTACTCCGTAGGCCCAGACCCCCCCTTTTACACGTTAACTAGTGACCCCTGGCCAGGGCGCCACAGACCACCAAACAGCACCATCTCGTTTCCCGGAGATCTTCACCTTGGGGCGATGCCATAACCCCAATATGAGAACCTGGCTTTGAGCCTAGCTCTCTGTAGACTGATTAATAAATTTTCGGACTTAGTTTTTTTCCGGGGGGGTCAAAAATCGAAAAATCCCAAGACTACACAGACCTATGGGGGGGTGTTAGCGCGAAAAGAAAAATTCGCCCAGAAATTCGGGGGTTTCTATCCACAAAAATAGCAAAAGTTTATAGGAATTTTTTGTCCTCCGACCTCTAGGGTGGGGGGGGAAAATGGAGAAAACTGTGTAACGGCAAAAGGACCTAATTTGCATATCTCGAGATTGGCTCGACCGATTCGGCTGAAATTTTCACAGCATGTACCCCTGCCCACGGGCTCTTCACATAGCGAGTTTGAGCTCGATCGGTCCACTCCTCCGTGAGTTATTAAAAAAAACAGTTTCCAATAAGGCGCACAACGTGCAAATTTCCCTATTCTAGGTAGTGCGCTAACGCGCACTACCTGATAAGGTGGATGGTTCCATGCCAAAAGTTGCTCAGCTCACTTAGGGCTTTCAGTTGATACCAAATTTGACCACTTTTGAAAAATTTCATCTTTGACCCAAAATCGGCAAAGTCCCCACCCCACCCCACCACAGCACTCTACAGCCACTTTGGGTACGCAGTTCTATGACAAAAGTTGTTCAGCTCACATAGGGCTTTCATTTGATACCAAATTTGACCACTTTTTGAAAAATTTTATTTTTGACCCAAAATCGCGTAAGTCCCCACGACCCCACCCCATCCCACCACAGCACTGTACAGCCACTTTGGGTACGCAGTTCTATGACAAAAGTTGTTCAGCTCACATTGGGCTTTCATTTGATACTAAATTTGACCACTTTTGAAAAATTTTATTTTCGACCACTTCACCACCCACCCGACTGACCCTTCAAACGGCAAACTGGCACCAACCCAGCAAAATAGGTACGTCGGACGGCAATACGGATACCGGGAATGAGCTGGGCGCACCAGAAAACCCCTATAGACAAAGTTTTGAGAGGCCAGGTAGAGCCTACTATGGACCTCCAGGAAGCGGTTTCCGACTTGACCTTCCCGACGGCAAAGTGGAACCAGCCCAGCAAGATGGGTGGGTGTCTGACGGTAAAAGTGACTGTGGGAATCGATTCTCCGTGCTAGAAAACCATTGTATGAAAGATTTGAGCTTTTAAAGTTGAATAGATAGCGAGAAATTTCGATTTTTCATTTTTCGAATTTTCGCCATTTTTGACGGGCCACTATGGTCGCTAGGGAAGTGATAGAGAAACGCAACCTGGACCGTTAGTTAGTTCAATATGTAATTTTTGAATATAAAAAGAAATCAGCTCCAGCTCGTAACGCTCGACCTGAGCGACGACCACAAAAATGATCACTTTTCGCTCTGAGCCGACTTTGCGGCGCCACTGCGGCGCTGTGGCGCAGCTGCGGGGCAAAAAAAGTTGTGATTCTTAAATTCTTTAGAGGGTACTACTAGACCCACCCTATAGCCCTTAGGTTGGCCCACCGCTGCAGTTCACGTGAAAGCGGCGAACATTATGTATAATACAACCATCAAATAGGAGAAACCGGAGAAAAACATCGCCGCCATAACCGATCCGGGGCGCAACTTTTTAACGGTAAGTGATACGGGACTGAAACTTCACAGATATACTAAACTCAACGTGCTCTACAATTTGCGCATGAAATCTGCGCAGGATCTGCGCAAGATCTTGCGCAGCTTCTGCGCAAGATTTTGCGCAGCTTCTGCGCAGCTTATTTTACAATGTCTCCAGCCACTTTTCACACATATTATAGGAGTCGCTGCCGCGACCCCTATGATATATACAGTCAGTCCCGACTAGAAGTTACATACCGATGCGCTCGCAGTTTGCTCGCAATCCGGTCGCAGCTGTTTTTGAACATTTCTGTCACTACTGTTTGTTTGATCTCTTGCGCTAAGCAATTCTCTATATGCGTACGCATGTGTAGTCAACTGGCTATCTTCTAAAGAAAAAGTTTTTTCAAAAAATCAAAGTCAAAGTCAAAGGTTTTTGCTGAACGCTATATATATCAAAATCTTTAGTCTATGCAATACAGCCGTAGCTCTCTGGTTAACCACAATGCTATCGCTGAAAAACTGATGGCAAAAACAAGACAGAAAATAGCAGAAACTCGAGCAGGTCGCGAGCAAGTCTCAGCCAGTGTGCCTTAACTTCTAGCCGGGACTGTATCTACATTTTACACGACTCAGGGTCAGGAGTATATATTTGCAGGCTCGCACCCAGGATTTTGAAAAGGGTGGTCCAAGGTAAAATCCAACGGGGGGTCTGGGGGGGCGGAGCCCCCAGCAGTTGAAGAATTTTTGCATTTTTGCCCAAAAATAGTACATTGAATGTTTATTTCTTTCAAAAAGCAAATTATCGCGCCGTCGGCGCAAAAATTTTTTAAAATTAGCCATAAAGATTGCAAAAATTTTCCATTTTGTCACCCTAAAGGGGGGGTCTAGACCCCTTGAACCCCCCCTGGGTGCGGGCCTGTATATTTGTACTCTGAGTAAATCGTGATACTGCCTAAACACACAGCTCAAAATTCCGACTGACTGCAAACTAAATTCCACATTGGTGTTACTTCCCGCCTTCCTTTGTCACCCTGCTTCACAGATAAGAAACTTACAATTATAGAAAACGCCAAACCCAATGCAAAACAGGCAACGAAACCCTTAATTCTGGTTCCCCAGCTCAATGTTGTTACCTGACGAAACTAAAACAAAGCGATGTACAAACGCACATTATGTATATATATATATATATATATATATATATATATATATATATATACAAGGATAAAAATGCCCCGATGGAAAAATGGGTGACATTAGGTTGTAAGCGTTGTTTTATGTTTTAGGACATGTTTAAAGTACCTCAACCTCCTTCTGGCAGATGGTACGCACCGAAAAACCTATACAGGCAAGTTTTCAGGCTTCTGGGACCTTGACATATATATAGCAAGCTTAACAAAAAAAAAATCAAAATTCGGTTTTTTGGCTGGAACTTTCGCAAAACTAAACCAAATCGATTACTTTGAGGACCCATGGATAGGTCTTGGGCTAACTTACTTGTACTTGATCACCGTCATCTTCGCCACGAAGACATAGGTGGCCTTTGGTTAGCTGTTGCCTCTGACGTGATTTCTTTCCACTGAGCTCGATCTGCTGCCAATGTTTTAATGGTGTCATTCCAGTTGAAACGGCCAAGGGTATACAGACTCATTGGCCCCTTGAGCTAAGCTTTAAAACCACCCCAGTTTCGTTGCTCTACCACCTACCAGTAAGTAGCAGTAGACGAAAGTGTGATTTTTTTTTGTTAAAGGTTTAACGAAAAAAAATCACCCGTTAACAAAAAAAAATCAGTGGCGGATCGGATCCCACAGAGCAGCTAGCAACTTTTTCTCATCAGTTTTGGATAGAGCGCACTAAATAACGTATTTAGAACCCCAAACCGCTAGCCTAGTGCTCCAACTAAGGCAACTGACCCCGCCGAAGTCTTAGTGGTCACTGATGGCCCCCGACAGCGTCCAATATGAAGTCTGGTGGCTCTAAAGTGCCGTTTTAAAGGCTAAAACGTTGTTTTTTCGTGTTTGTGAGTGATTATAACCTATTTCCAGGCATTTTGGCAGAGAAACTCAGAACTTTGTATGTTGCTGGGGTATGACTTTCGATCGCGTGACCCCTGCCGGACCCGTCCGGACCCTCAGGACCACCAACTGGACAGTCCGAAGTGGCTATAAACACTGTCTAGGGGGTTTCCAGGGCGCTGAATTCAAATCTGGCATTAGTTTTAGGTAACTATGGGCTGATACCGACTTCTGGGATCACGTTTGCAAAGTCGGACGGTCCAGGCACGGCTGATTTACCGGGTTGAACTCCAGAGTTGCTCAGGCAACCTCAAAAACAACGTATATAAGGGTTTTCGGGGTCGCTGAGCTCGATTTTGACGTTAATTTTGCTCTAGCTGCTGTTCTGACTACAGTAACGAAACATAAAATGATTTTTTATTTTGTTACAAATTTTAACAAAAAAATCACCCAGCCCAGGTCGGCTCAGACGTCCGACTGGGAACTTCTATATATGTATCGATAGCCCATAGTCAGGACATGTCACATGCACAATATGGGTTGCCTAGGGTTTTCCCTTAGTAAATAGCAGCCGAAATTCGAACTTCGGTCATGAACGTTTTTGAGGTCACTTTTGGATACCCTAACGTAAAGGTCTGCCCTGAACGCGATGGAGGGGGCCTGAGGCTAAAACTCACAGGCTGTAATGTCGAGATGTGTGGCTATCACCATGCAAAAAATTGGATCTCTGCGACTTTCACTGTGAGTCAGGGTGGGGTGATTTTTTTTTGTTAAAATTTCGGGTGATTTTTTTTGTTAAGCTTGCTATATATATATATATATATATAATTTTTGGACAGACACGTGACCCCGACCCAGGTCATGGGACCCTAGACCAAGTCACGTGATAATTCCAGACGTGAAATTATATAATACTTCACCAAATTGTTTGTTCTGTGCTTACTAGAGCAATAGAACACAAAATAAGTGGATTCCTAGCTTCCTTATCTCATATCAATAATCAAGGTCAAGTATATTGGCCTGAGTACCCACTTTGGACCCGGCGGCTGAAAACCAAAATTCGAAGTTCAGCCTGTGCAAAAGAAACTTGGGGGTCCAAATGTTTTTACATAATATATAACACCATGGACTGTGGTCTATTTATGCATGGAAAGAAAAATTTCCTAGCTATATTATATACGTATATATACGTATATATATCCTGACATCAGATCTGGTTGTGATTAAGTGACTTTTTGTGAATTCGTTCACAAAAAAATCACAAAAAGTTTTATTACTCACGCTGCACAATGGCTACCGGCATGAAATTTGCACCATATGTAGAGGAGGTCACTACCGCTATGTACGTACCAAACGTTTTTCGATCGGACTTCATTTGCGAAATTGCCAGCAAAAATTCGATTTTTGATTTTTTGTGAACACTGCTATTATATATATATATACGTAGTATCAGTCAAGCAGAGCGGTCGGCATATGAGAGCACCTAACTGGGTTTTCTCTTGGCGAAAAAGAGGGGGGGGGGGAAGTGGGGGGAATCCAAAGTGACCTAAAATGCCAAAAATGCAGTAAAATAGCCTGTTTTCTATATACAAGAACAAAAAGTGCTCCTTCGTCGCATGTAAAATACATAGGTCTTCGTGAGCGAGTTGTACATAAGCGAAACTAGCCTGTAAAATACATATGAGTTCCGTGAGATTTACATAAATTAAGGAAAACAAGTTGACAACAACATGGAAACCTGTCCTACAACAAGGCCTCATATTGGCGTGTATATCATAATACCGAATAATTTGCAGATTTACTTTTATATAAATACATGCTGCATATGCTCACGGTAC